>MU251379.1:0-204172 GCA_019669835.1 Amylocarpus encephaloides
TCAAAGCAGCGTGTAATTTATACCTAATTTAGATGTCTTGGCAATGGCAGAACAGGGGGGGTGCTCATGACTTCTTACAACCCCCTTCCGTACTACGTAGACTCGTCTAGTGAACATCACATCGAATGTTTCGATAGCTAGGCGAATGCTCAGGATTGCAACAAAATATCTCAAATTGCTTCACCTCTTCATATCCTAATCCTAGGTCTTCTTAAATCGAACCATGAATTCATATCAAGTATTAAGGCTCCTCCCGTTTCAAAAGGGGTCTCGCTTCCTCCGACACAGAACTTGCCACAACGTAACATTACGTCGAACTTAATCGGCTTTTCCTCTTTCTTGCCTGTTTCGATATGACAACCCTGGAGTCCAAACCGAGGTGTCCACTAATATAGTAGTGGGGTGTCCGCGTGGGATTAGATAAGATGCCGCGATCTATGGCCTCAAGGGTGGATTTTCTTTCTTTCGTTCTTTCTTTCGTGGAGTTGCGCTGCTGCCGAGGGGGCTCTTATATATACACATATCCATATATCCCCGGATCGGTATCCCCTCACCGTACTGCCCTTGACCTCGGGGCCCTAGGGTTTGGCTGGAGACGGAGGAGGTCAGACATGTCGAAATCCCACGACGCTAGCACGGCGCATAGCGATGCCTCGCATCTCAACACCACCACCACCACTACCACCACCGCCACCCACGACGATGGCTTCGACGCCAAATCTGGCGTCAAGCGCGCCCTCAAAACCCGCCACCTCTCCATGATGGCCCTTGCCGGCATCATCGGCCCCGGTCTCCTCGTCGGTGCAGGCGGAGCGCTCTCCTCAGGCGGTCCGGCCGCCCTGCTGATCGGCTTCGGCGTCATCGGCCTCGTCGCCTTCTCCATCATGCAATCCCTCGGCGAGATCACCACGCTCTATCCTACCGGGGGCGCGTTCACGAGTCTCGGGCATCGCTTCGTGGATCCGGCGTTTGGGGTTGCGGTGGGGTGGAATTACTTCATTATCTGGGCGGCGGTGCTGGCGAACGAGTATAATGCCGTGAGCAGCATCTTCGTGTTTTGGAGTGATCAGATCCCGCTCTGGGGTTACTTTCTGATGTTCTGGTTTGCTTTCCTGGCGTTTCAATTGCTGGGCGTGGAGGCCTTTGGAGAGGCGGAGTTTTGGCTTGCGTGAGTGGCTCCTCTCCGTCTAGGAGCATGTATCGGATGGCTGATAGTGTGGTGGTAGGCTTCTTAAACTTGGTGGTCTATTAGCATATTTCATCTTCGCCATCGTCTACGCTTCGGGCGGTCTCCGCGGCCAGAAAGATGCACTCGGTTTCCGCTACTGGCATGACCCAGGAGCATTTGCGGACGGCTTTCCAGGTGTCGCTAAGGTCTTTGTTTTCTGCTCCACCTTCTACGCTGGTGTTGAATCTGTCGCTGTGGCGGCTACTGAGACGAGGAGTCCTCGACATGCAGTCCCCTTTGCTATCCGGCAGGTGTTCTGGCGGATTCTGTTCATTTACATGGGCTCGGCATTCTTCTTCGGTTTGACTTGTCCTGCTAATTCAGATGGTCTGATCAATGGTAGGGCGAGAGCCTTGAAGTCGCCGATGACAATCGCAATCCAGAACGCTGGCTGGCAAGGAGGCGTTCACCTCATAAACGCATTCATCTTCGCTACCTGTCTGTCCGCGGTCAATAGCTCCATCTATATCGGCTCACGCACTATCCTATTCATGGCCCAAGAGCAGAAAGCCCCTAGGTTTCTCGGCTATACAGATAAGCGAGGCGTCCCAATCCCCGCCATCGTCTTCACGAACCTCTTCGGCGCCCTCGCCATGATGAATGTCAGTACCGGCGCATCCGCTGCATACAGCTACATCGTCAATCTCAGTGGCGTCTCGACATTCCTCGTCTGGGCTTCTATCTCATTCATTCACATCCGATTCCGCACCGCGTGGATCGCCCAAGGCCGCTCCATCTCGGAGCTTCCTTTTAAATCGTTCCTCTACCCATATAACGCCTATTTCGGTCTTGGCGCGAATATCTTCCTGGCGCTGATTCAGGGATGGACGACGTTTGCGCCTTTTGACGCGGGGTTGTTCGTTGATGCGTACATCCTGTTGCCGCTGTTTGTGATTATTTGGGGCGTGTACAAGGTTGTTAAGAAGACGAGGTTTTGGGACTTGAGAGAGATTGATCTTGATAGTGGGAGGAGGGCAGATTTGGATGCGAGGGCGGAGGAGGAGTATGGGAGTGAGGAGGAAGTGGGTGTGGTGAAGAAAGTGTCGTTTTGGAAAAGGTTGTGGAGGAATTTCTGACCAGACAAGTTTTAAAAGGCTTCCTAAACATTAGCATTTTGGATGTCAGAGTTGGCCCCCCAAAGGAACCTTTCCACGAGCCAAACCCTACCCGAAAAAAATCACAAAAAGAAATTCCCCTTGAAGGGAACCGAGAAACTCCGATCAGGTCATAGTTATCTCTACTACTAGTGGACGGTAGTTGTTAGGTAGAGGTGGCTCATTTCCATGGAGTGACGTACTTTGAGGAACCAAACCTTACCGTTGCACCATACCGTCGAGGTGCTTTTTCGCTGCTAGTGGAGGAAACGGGCGTAAGGTTGGTTTAAGTATGAGTACAGGGGAGACTTGTCATTTTTAAACCCCCTGTATTTTGCTCACATCCTTCGCTTCGATACCTTTCTGCTCAGGAAATGATTGGAAACGCTTCGCTATAGTCGAGAGATGGTCGTTGGTGCCCGCTTTATGCGCGGCTCGAGTTGCTGGAGCACTCATTGGTCTTGTTTGCCTTGGATATGCAATGCAGCTGCAACGAGCCGACGCGTCTTCGATATTGTTGGAGGCTCCGTCACAGTTTGTTTGCACAAGGCTAGAATGGATTTTTGACCCGTGATATATTCCTGATGCTATTTTCTATCGAATTGATGACCACTCGCATGAATTGGAGACAGGTGTGTTCGTGCTTGGAATGGAAGTGTGGCACTGACGAGAGGACCGGCGAAGAGTGAGCTGCCAGAGATGGGACCGTCAGGGACAGAACCACAACCTCAAGAGGGCATATGGACCGAAGCTAGCTCAACCAAATTTTACCAGGCAATTCTCGCACTTTCTCAGAAGCTCCAATCAAAGAGTCCAGAGTCGCCGAAGGACTACAGATCAACGCTCTGCAATCGAACCGACGAAAGTGCTTATGCTCTCTCGTACGAAGAAGAACTTCATCTTGCTGATCACTTCGCGTTCCTAGCACATGCTGTGCCTGACGATCCTGCCTATGTTTCGGCAGTAGCACTTGAGCAGGATCTGAATTGCCCTTCTTTGGTCGTTAGACTTGCGTCAAACAAGTCGCCAAAAGCGTCTGTCATTAAGGGACTAACGAAGATTTTCAGTATCGTGAAGGAGCACGCAGAAGCAGGTGCGTTCCCAAGTACCCCCAAGTAAGAAGAACACATCCTCATCATCGCTGTAGGGAGAGATAGAACGATCTACCAGTCTAGGCTATTCACGGAGGTCGTGAAGCTTAGTCAAATGAGAATCTACCGCAGGCTACGAACTTCTCAATCAAAAGGATCCTCGCATATATCTGTCAAAGCCCCCGTCCATGCCAAAGTTGCGGAGAATCTCACCGGCATTTGGTCTCAAACTCCTCAAAGCCTCCCGGACATCACGAATTTGCGAACAGACCTGCTGAGCCTGAACACGGCTCTTGTTGCAGTTGACTCAGGATCTTCGGACAACCAAATTGAGCTTTTGAAAGCAGCAATTCTGAAAAGCCACATGGTGGGCAACCGAGGGGAATCGAAATCCCTAGCAGCTCGACTCGAGCACCTTGGTTTCAATAAGAGCAAATGCCAGAGGAGAGAAGTCCAGGAAATCGACAAGCTCAGCAAGTACTGGCAGATATGCATCGATCTTATCCGACTGAGCAGACAACCTCAGACTAGACCACTCTGCAAAAATCTCACGCTGGAAGTCTGCGTCGCACCTCCCAGAACGATGCCCATTGGATCAACGGAAAGATGCAGCGTCCACGGCGAGGTCCAGCTCATCCTATTCTACGAGAGATATCCGAAGGCGCCTCCACCTCGAGCCATCGGTTCGAGCAAAGCCGCGTGTCTCCTCTGCGACCTCTTCGTGGGATATCACGGCAGATATGGGCTGTCGCACTCTCACATGAAGCCGTATAGTCGATGGACGATCCCCGAGTGTAGATGGGCGACCGACTCGCAGCGGGAAGGACTTCGTGGTATTGTGGACGCCATGACGACGAAGCTCCGGAGCTATCAACAGAAAGGCCAACAGGCCTTCTACCACCATGTACCTTTCGCGGAAAGCAGGGCGCATGTCCTCTTGCTCCAACAAGCCAGCATGGTCTCGTCAGACCCGACCCTTCGACCTCCCCCGGCCTCCCGCCTCGTCACGCCGTGCATCTCCATCCAGCACGACAGCAGCAGCAACATCTCATCCGCATGTCTACTCGAGAGCGCCGACTCCCCTCGAGCCCGCCACACGACGCACCGCTTCCGCGCTCTGCCGGTCGCCCTCCAGATCCACGCGTGGACCCGATCCTGCACCCTCACCGCCGGCGACGTGGAATTCTTCATCGACTTGAGCGACGTCTGGGTCGGGGCCTTGCGGATCTCGGCTCATGACTGCCGGGACGCAGAGGGGGGGGACCACATCGATCTCCACGCGCTGGGCTTCCGGGAGGAGAAATGTGTCCGCGTGGGAGAAACACCCGGCGCGGTACAATTCGGCCTTCACAGCTCCCGGGCGGGTTGCGTGAGGGTCGTCATGAGTTGGGAGCCTCTGGCCGCCACGTTGGGGAGTGCCGCGCTATCCCACGATGAAAGACACGGCGTGTGAAGGAGGCGGTTGGGGTTCGGTCGAGCATCAAGCAAGCCGGCTGACATGGGGGAAGTGGAGCCTCTGTATTCTTGAGTCTACTACGTATACATTACGCTACCGAGGGTTATTCGTTTGGGGACCGTCCTGTAGGAGTGCAGCTCTATACGCAGCAAACTTGGTTCTCGAACATGTCTCGCTTCAAGCACACCACGCTAGTTCAGCAAATGTGACGTGCTGTTTCTGTCATCGAGGGAGGATTCGTTCATCGTCGAGAATCAATTTGCCGGCTGTGAATCCCCGAGTGTCAAGATACTGTATCCTCACGTCAACCCAAGGATTTCCCCTTATCATTCCGAACATGATGAAAAGATGAAGATGGGGCGGAAGTGTAACCCTCGAGATGTGTGCAAACGCATTCCCATCGGAAGCTGAGGGGGAGCCAACCTTGCAACTCAACTTATGCACAACACTAGAACAGGATGAGAACGAAAGACTTCGATCTATAAAGTCCTTTTCGCTTCTATTTATACATACTCGTATTACACATTAAGCAGACAAACCCGCTCTACCCGCAAGCTCGTCCAAAAGACGTCCACACAATGCAGACCCCCCTCTTTCGTACCACGCTACACACCCGGCAAAGAAAGCTTACTACTAGTCTTCCTCGTCAAAACCTTAGTAATGGCATGTCGAATCGTAATCCCCGCCTTCTCAATCTCCTTCTTCGACAAGCCGGTAGTAATGCAGACTTTAAGCGCAGGTTGTAATTTCCATGCTTCGTCTTTGCCGTTGCTGCCAGGGGCGACGGGCATGCTTTTGAGGCGAGTGATGAGGACGCCATTGGCGAGGGTCTTGTGGTGGGTGTTAGTTGGGACTCGAGGATGATGGGGACTCGTGAATAAATGGAAAGGGGAGGGGGAAACAAACCTCATCCACACATTCCTGCAAAACACGCTCTTGCTCCTCAGTACTCAGCCGCCTCGAGTTCACAACATCAGGCTTAAGCACCAGAAACATGACAGGATTGTCCACGGCGCTGGTACACCTCACCCAGTCACTCCTGGGATCCAGCTGTGCTCTCATCGCCTTGATATTCTCTCGACACGAGACTAAGATATCCGGAGTCGCTTGCAGCATATTGAGCGTTTCACTCGCAGTAGTAGCAAGCATAGCAGGTAAAGCAGCGGAGTAAGTGTACGAGGCGGCCGAGATACGCTGATGCGATACGACGTCTGCAGAGCCAGCGCAGAACCCACCACCGGCACAGAGAGGACCAGCAAGAGATCCAACAAGCATGTCGATTTGAGAAGCGTCTACGTTTTGAGCCTCAGTGAGTCCACGGCCTGTTCTACCTAGAACGCCAAAGGACCAGGTTTCATCGAGCATCAGACGGAACTTGTAGCGGAGTTTCAATTCCACCTAGACCGCTGTTAGCAAACTCTAAGTACTAAGTTTTGGATCTCGTACGAGTTTTGGCAAATCAACACAATCGCCAATCGTCTCAAACAACCCCTCCGTAACAATAAACCGCCTAGTTAATGGTTTTTTCGCCTGGTCCTTCACAACCTTCTGTAACACCCTCTCCAAATCCTCCATATCATTATGCTCATAATACCTAATCGTGCTCCTACAAATCTGCAGCCCTTTCCTAATAGCATAGTTGACGGCGCGATCAGCCACGATGATATCGCCTCGTTTGCAGAAGGCTGGGATGACGCTGGAGATGGTAGAGAAGGCTTGCGCATAGACGATACAGCCCTCGGTGGCTAGGCAGGAGGCGATGTCAGCTTCGGTCTTCATGTGGACGTCTTGAGTGCCATAGAATTGTGGAGGGCCGCAAGGGCCTACACCATAAGTTCGGAGGGTTTGGATGGCCTTTTCTTTGACTTGCTCGTTGCCGACGAAGTTGTAGAAGTTGTAGGAGGCGAGGTTGATGACGGTCTTGCCATTGGAGAGTTTAGATCGTGGTCCCGAGGGCCTACAATCCTCTTAGCACGTTTCAATTCTAATTTCGTTCCCTTCTGGACTCACCCAACGATCACAGGCAACTTTTGCTCCTCCTCCTTCTCGAAAGAAGTCTGCGGCGCCACCAAAGGCTCCGGTGTCCACTCATCAACCAAATCGTCAATCTCCTAGCACGCCCGTCAATTGCAACCTCCCAATCCCCCCCATCTTCGCCCACTCACCTCTTCCGTCAGCGTGACAAAGTTCCCCGTATGCGTGGCATAGGAAGGTGCCAACAAATACCGAATGAAGAAGATCACTAGGATCAACTCAATGGCAGACCGAACCGGATCGTTTTGGTAGCTCGACTGGATGTAGCGGATGAGGATCTCCGAGCCGGGAACTTGGTGGAACTTGTTGGTGAGCTCATTGAATGACTCTACCACGAATTTTTGAGCGTCTTGGAACTCCATCTTTGCCGTTGTTAATGGTGGTGCGGCATACAAGGAAATTGTTAGATGCGTCCCTTATTGTCAAAATTTGAGGTGACGGGTCGGCGCGTCAACAGCAAAACACCGACAAGTTCCGGTGCGAGATTGCACCACGTGACACAACTGCTGACCATTACTTGAATAGGTGGCCTGCCAACATCAGAATGACTGCTCCGAGTGAATAAACGTCGGAGGCTCTATCACGTTTCTCACTGGAATCAATCGGTTACCAAGTCATATCAAGGCCCAATTTATTTCATTGTATTATGATCACGCTGCATCATACAATACAGCCGTATACCCAGTTGCGAAAGATCAAATCATCGCATACCGGATCACATATGTAGTTCGTCACAACGCTTATGAGAAAAGGAAAGGAGAATAGATGTCTAAAAGCCGTATACCATGCAGACACCAAAACACAATTACTTCAGACCATCACCACCCAGGAGGTCAAGAACTCAATGTAATGTACTATGCTACCTCCCTTTATTATACAGCCTAGGTGACCACACCAGGCATTGAACTTAAAACAGACGAAGCTTGGTCGCAGTGGCCGAAGCAGAGGCCTTACCGCTCTTGGCTCCAGTTCCAGTCGCATTCCTTCCTAGAGTATCGTTATTGTTGAGGTTATATGGCTGGAATAAATCCATGGGGATGCTCTTCGTTAAACTGTCGCTCAAGATCATCTTGCCGGCCACGATTGGACCGACGACTAAAGCAAGGGCGACGACGAGGAGCAAAAAGTACAAGACCGCGTAGCGCCAGACACGTCTCTTGCGAAGCTTATTCTGCTTCGTGGAGTAGATCGGAGGACGAATTTGTCGACTAAGGATCACGAGTTAGCATAGGTAAATATTTGATTCGGAGAAAAGAAAAAACATACCTTGGGCGGAGCCAGAAGAGCATCACGGAGTGAGCCTTGTCGACTTGAGGAATGGCAATGATTGGTAACATCATGAAAAGCAGAATGTGTCCCAAGACAAAGTCCCCAGCGAACATACCAAGCTCCGTGATCTTGCAGAGGAATTCACGAGCTGGTTGGGACATTGAGTGCCAACCCATAGAGTACCATTTACCAGTCCAGAAAGCAATGTTGGAGGTGTCCGTCTTCATTTCTCTGGTCAATGCTAGGCCAACGATCAACTTGTAGATAAATCTCTGGATGGCGGTGGAGGCGATCATTCCGAGGAGAGCTTTCGCAAAGATGAACCCTTCCAAAAAGAACATAATCTCGAAGGAAACAATAAGCATGATGACAGCTACCGCGTGAGCGATAGCAGCAAGTACGGAACCGAACTTCTTGCAGCACATGCTGAGAACGGGACCCATACAACACGCCATTGCAAACATCATCGCGAGAACGCCAGCATTAACGGCGATCGGGGCGAGAGCGACAATACCCACGCGAATGAGGGCGGCGGTTGGCTTGAGGGTCTTGTCTGGATTGTTGGTTGCGTTGACACCAGTCTGAGCATTGATGAAGAGGTATGGGATCAATGTGAGCCCAACAAGCAGGATCGGGCCAATGATTTCCCCAAAGAAAAGGTTGGCAAACGAGGCACGGGGGACATCACCAGACATCTTGGAGGAAGGATCACCCAAGACCTTGCGCTTGTAACCTGTGATTCTTGTTCGAGAAAGTCTGCAATACGCAATCCAGGATGAAGAGTGCGATCGAGAATTACCTCGGGATAGCCATCTCAAGAAGTCGCGGTAATCGATAAAAAAGTCGTTCCAGGCAAATTGATGGGGATTGTAGATGAACGGAGAGGTGCACATGGCCATCAAGGAAACCCAGAAGTAAGACAAAGCTGGTTGCCACATGGTAATCGTTGCGAACAGAAGCATCATCAATGATCTCGCTCCGAGGTAGATGGAAGGTCCCGCGAATCGAGAGAAAAGAATACCGAAGGGGATACGAGCTGTAGCAAAACCACGACCGGTACCAATGTAGCGAGCACCACCGAAAGACAAATCTTGCTGGACAGAGTTGGCATAGATCTGGCAAACGAACACCTCGAAGAAGGGTGACAGGGAGCAGAATTGCTTTCCAAGACGGGTTGCAGCACGCCAGAATCCACGCTCGGTCAATTCCTGGACCACAAGTGGCACGAAAGAGATACCAAACACGATCATGATGGAGACGATACAACGCCAAACCCAGTCTGTAATAGGTGTGATATTGGCACAACCTGTTGGGAACAGAGGATCCGTAATCGGGACATTGGGGTTGTAGTTGCAAAGAATGGTCTGGTTTTTGAGAGCTCCCAGGTTGATCAGACAGAGCATGAACATTTGCACAGACAACATGATGAACATGTTGTTCAAATGGAAACCTGGATGTGCGTAGTAGAAGGACAAGAAGCGATCTAGAGGAAGTTGGGTGCCCAAGTAGTAGTACTCCCGAGAGAGCATCTGTTCGCCCATACCAGTTCCAATCTTGGTGGTGAAGTTCAGAATAGAACCAAATCCAAGATCACGGCCTTTTCCGCATTGATAGTATTCGCAATGCTTGATGCGACCACCACGAAGGAGCGCGGTCATACCAGCGTAAATATCCTCGTTAAGATGGAGACCTTTTTGAGCCTTGGAAACACCACCACGAGTAGTCATGAAGGTGGCGTTCAGGAAATCAGGATGTCCATAATGAAGCTTGCCTCCAATGGTTGCGAGCGTACGTGCGAAGAGAGTACCGAATGTCTGTTCCTTTCCAGCAGCAACATCACCGAGGACACCAATGTTCTCCGAGAAAATGTATTCACGGGCTCCGAGAATGGCGACAGGGTTGGTCTGTGGATTGGAGATACCAGGAGTGTAGGGAGAAACATTGTCCGTGGTCATCTCCTCGAATTCGGCGAGGACGCTTCGGATCTTCAGACATTCCTCAAGATAATTGTCTTGATTGGCGTCGATCAGTTGGATGTATTCACCTCGATAGAAGATGATGGCGTGGTTTTGGTTGTCAGACTTTCCATCACCAAGAATTGGATTGCCAGAGAGTTGGACACGGAACTTCGGTCGGCGCATACCGTTCTCCATGATCTCAGAGTGTCCGTCAATGAGGGCAGAGTACAGGCGTGGCTCTTCACCTTCGACAAGAGGGGCTTCTTCGTCGAGGTAGGCAATTTGGAGGTCGGGATATGCTCGGAGCAAGAACTCAGTGTTCTCCATTTCCTCCTTCTTGAACTTGGCATAACGTTGCATAGAGACAACGAGCTTGAATTTGCGTCGAGCCATTCGTTCCAATTCCCGTTCCAGCTTGTCAGAATTACCACCAAACATTTGGACTACTTCAGGATTCTCGACCCGGTAAAGTAGCTTGATAGCTCGGCTGTAGTTCATGAAACCAGAAATAGTACGGTAAAGAGTTTGCGAACGAAGGGATGCCCAGATCCGAGTTCGGAGGGTGTACTCTGGAGCAGCAGACTTGAAACCGATGCAATAAAATGGAAGATCATCGATCTTGCTCTTCGCAGTGTCCTTCTCATTCTTCTCATAATCGCCATTGAACTGAGATGTCTCATCGGCCAGAATTTTGGTATCTTTGACGAAGCAGTCCCACTCATGAGGATGAAGCTGCTTGAGGTACTCCAAGAGGGTGACACGAGAGTATGGCTCATCTTCACGAATAATCTCACGCAGAGAGAGCAGAATCTTCTCGCTGTAGTGAGGAATCATAACGGTGAAGGTTGGCATGTTATCGACTGGGAGAGGCTCTGGGATTGGCGTGGACAGCGATTGGGCGAAGAAAGAGATACGACGCTCGGCCTCGCTCTGGGCGGGGAAAAACTCGGTCTTGAAAGAGTGATCCTCTTGAGAGACGAAGAAGGTTGGTGCTCTGAGGGTTCTCTTTCCTTCCTGTTCCGAGGGTACTTGATGATAGAGAAGCTTTTGTACGTGATCAATGGCCAGCAGATGCTCTCTGTACATGGAGATGACAATAGCGTTCCAAATTTGAGAAATGAGAACCTTTGGCTTGTACTTGATTTCCATGTCCGTTGTGGCGAGGACCTTGGAGTAAATACGCTTTGGAAGGCGCGAGAAGATGTTTCTCCAAGGTGTCCAGATAGACACACCCATGTAGAATGAGCGCGCAACGGAGTAGACGGTATTCATGATAATGTACCACATGAAGGTGTCGAGGAAGAATAGACACAAGTCGGTGAAGAACATCAGACCCAAAAGAATCTTTGGCTGCAACGGGCAGAGGTACTGCTTGAGGATTGAGTCGCCAATGCAGTTAATCTTCATCGAGGCCAAATACCGAATTGGATCACGGAAGGAGAGCGTCAGGAAGAAGTAGGACTCCGCCAGTTTGGCAGTGAAGACGATCACCCACAAACCATAGGACATCCACATGTCGTTGCCCTTCAGACGAGGGTAGCTGGCTGTAAAGGTCTGACTAGCAACGTACATCCGAGTGTTCTTCGTCAAGTAACTTCCGAAGAGTCCACCCAGGGGCATCACGGAGAAGAAGATGAAAGTGAAGAGAGCGATGAAGAACTGCACGATGCCGAGAATCAATGCAATCTTGGTCTTCTGCGTATCCGGAATAACGAAGATATAAACACTGGGACCAACATTGAGAATCAGAACACCGATGAGGAAGACGAGTCGCTTGGAAAGATGCTGAGCACCTGCCCATCGGCGGGGTACGTATGTCCATTCAGCAATGGTGGCAGCGATCATGATGAGACAGGCGACAGCTCCACCAAGAGCTACAGCAGACCATTGTGCAGATCCAGGCGGGAGATTGTTCCTTTCCTGCTCATAACCTCTGACGAGAAGGGTCGGGGAGTTCTTAGCAGTGTAAAACCAATATGAAGTGATGTGGATCACCCAGATGCGATTGAAGTTGACCAGCATGTGGAACCAGGAGCGAGTCTCTTTGTAAGTCTTGAAGAAGACCTTGTTCCAGTTGATGTCCTTGAGCTTTAAGAAGCGCTCTGCAGGAGGGAAGTCGACCAAGCGGGTTTTGTCTTCCATGACAATCAATTCAATGCCCTCGGGGTACCAGAAAAGCTGGTTGCAATCATCGTAGCCGATAACCTTGTTGTGATCTCTCTCGCGGCGGACGTACTTGCCATCTTGGATCTCGTATCCTTGATCTCTGCAGTATTGGTACAGAGGGGTGATGACGTTGTTGAGATAGGTGAATTCCTCCACAGGCTCTACCAAGTTCTGGCAAGCTGGAGAATTGAGATAATCATCAGCACACTTAAAAATGAAGCAGAGGCATTCAGGCATGAAACGAGTCTGGTTGGCTTCACCCCAGCAGAGGAGGTAAAGTGCAATCTGGCGGACTCGGTCGTGCTGAGACATGCGGTTCATCCGAGTCTTCCATCGATATTCAGCAGCTTCTAGACTGTTGTCACCCTCGAGCTCCTCGAGGGTTTGCGCCTCGTTGGCGGGGTCCGCCTGGGCCTTCTTCTTAGCTGCTCGTCGAGCCTTGCGAGTTCGTCGGCTGCCTTTGCCAAGTTTCATGTTGGCGAATCCAACCGCATCATCAAGATCGAGATGTGCTGCGAAGTACCATTTCCGGTAATTTGCATTATCACCTCCGATGTAGTCTGCGTGGAGGGAAAGAAGAGCTTGGTTGGGGGTCATACGGGAGGCTCTGGAATCGAGTAAAGTCATCAAATGGTCGTACATGTTCCGCATACTGTCTCGTTGGAAGCCAAATTTGGCAGTCAAATCCAAGAAAATGTCTTCGACCTCTTCTTTTGAAAGAGGGATTTGAGCATCGGATGTCCAAGCTGGGTAGGGTTCCCGCGATCGCTGACCCGCTGGAAGAACGTTGTTGTAGTCCATGCCATAGTTCGGCGTGGACGCACCGGATGATCTATTGCCTCCGTATGAGACTTGAGAAGACGGAGGGCGGTATCCACGGCCACCCATTTGGCTCTCGTTGTAGCTGTTATAACGCTCGTCACCTCGGCCGTAGTAATCCATATCGGTGGCTCGAGCCATGTCAGATCTCATGGTGAAATCACTGAACGTCTCCGAATCTTCCTCGGAATCATTTCGGCGCTTGCCTGGCGGATGCTGGCCAGCAGCAGCGGCTCCTTGGTCGTAATATTGGTCATTATAGTATCCGTCGTCTTGATATTGACCACCATGCTCCTGACCTTCATAGTATCCGCCATCTTGCTGGTATGGATTGTTGGCATCGGCATTGTAGTACCCTCTGTAACGCAATTAGTTTAAGTCCCCTTCGGGATCTAGTGAACCTAGAGACGTACGATTCATCATAGTAACCATCGCCACCTTGTTGATGCTGGCCGCGAGGCTGGTCGCCATATTGATCGTTCTGGTCGTAATATGGTTGTCCATGGTCGTCTTGATAATACGAATCCGTGTTGCCTTGCTGATGTTGGCCATAGCCATCATCGTAATGGCCCTGCTGGGCTTGGCCCTGGCCTTGTTGCGGGTGCCCCGACATGATTGTGTTCTAATGAAACCGCCTGACCAGAAAATGAGGTTAGTGGGTTGTCCCGTCAAATGTGAGAGTCTCGATATTTGTCTTTGATAGATCAAAACAATGTGCGGGTGGATGAATTTGACGCGCGACTCACAATTAGATGCACATCGGAAGTACCATTGACTGTGGTAGGATGATCCGGGGTGTGTTTAGCAGCAGCTGTCGTGGAGCTGGATCGAGTTGACGGATGGAGCTGGTTGCTGACGTTGTCAAATTCGAGTGTCAGCGGGTATTAACGAACGGTCGTGCTTCGTCGATAGTGGCGAAGGAGCGTATTGTCGTCGTGACGGATGTCGATTGTGTGTGCTGGACGAAGTGTTGGACGTGAGGTTACTCGGACGATACCTGCCCCTTCTTTTGTGGTTGGAACTAGAAAATTAAGGTCCTCCCCCTATCGGTCGAACTCTAAAACGGCGAAAGGCGGAACGTGGAAGGGCGAAAGGTTGAAAGTCGAGCGGGCGAACGAACGAACGTGGGAGAATCAATCGAAAACACGCAACAGGAAAAAGCACGATTCACCTCCGGACAGTCGAATTGTCCCAAAGATGAAGATGAAGAAGTTCAGGATGGGAAGGCGGGAGTTGGGGGTTGGGAGGGAGAAAAGCAAGAGCAGACGGATGGGAGAGATGGCGGATCGGGGGCGTTTTTTTCGCTGACGAGCGGTCCTGTGGAGAGCGGATCGTACTTGAAATCTGACGGTGACTTGTGATTGGGCTGTCGCTGCTGCGCTTGGAATGAAGGAGCAACAGGAGGTTGAGTGGCCAGGATAGGCTTAGCCGACTCGACGTGGCAGGGGCACCGAGGGCGGCTGAGGACGGAAGCTTGCCGGGAAGGCTGGAGAAGAGGTGGAATCAACAGTTCTTGCAGGACGGGTCAATTATGGACCACTTAGAATACCCCAGCGGGGGCATTGAAGAGTATTTGCCTTGACTCGCTAACCTCTCTCAACCGGGTCAACCGGGTCAACCGGGTCAACCCGTCAACCCGTCAACCGTCCACCTCCACGCCTCACTGCCTCAGAGGCTCGGCCAGACCAGATTCCAGAAGCGAGCATGACTCTGCGCTCATGGCTAAGCGTCCAACAACCCCTTACACTTGAACCAACGGCGGGGCATTCAATCTCAGGGGAAACATGATTTTCGTGGCACATCACACATCAACAACAGGGTCCCCTCTTGCATTGCCTTGAATTCATCTGCAAGTGCCAGCATTCGTAGGTCCTGCACCTCCGTACCTCTGTATATACCCAACCTCGCCAACTCCATCTTGCATCTCGCATCTCGGAGTCGCAACTACGCAGTCATCAGAAAGGGAGCCATGATGGCATCGCTTATGTGTACAGACTTCATCTATCTACGGTCTCCTATTCCGAGGTATACAATACACTCAAAGTACGGTCAAGCGAACGCCACAGCGAATATCTCCTACTTAGGAGCCACCTCTCAAGTCTATATCAAGACAACCCCCCGAGTCAAGGGGCAAAGAGTCGCTACGCTACAGCTCAATTCCGACAGAGACTAGTATGGGCGACAAGTACCTGGAGAGCAGCGAGCCATCAAGTTTTGCAAAGGTCTGTCCAACGCCTTGTCGTGTACTCCGTACGATACATGGATACCTCGCTTACGAGGATATCCGTCTCCGATACGGGTGCTAGCGGGCCTCATTATATAGTATATACAGAGTATGGTGACCGTCGACCTACGTACGTGCTACTGAATTGCCCTTTGCGAATGTTCGGATGTCCTTCCGATATTCTTCGGATTCAATACGAACTGCGTCAGCATCCTTTCCCCTTACCTAGGCTCTCTTTCGTATTTGAGGCTGGCTGTCAGTGGCTGACCACCAAGCAGTGAGCAATTGGCATTGTGAGATTCCTCTCGAAAGGGATTTACACCAATTTCCTAATTAGTCAGTGTTATCACTATTGTGCACGCCCAAAAAGAGCCAGAACCGTTATTCAAGATTCGGCTTACCAACGTTCCTGTGTCTGTCGATGACGAATTCATGAAATTTGGTGGTCTCGAGGCAGGGAATCTCCCCTAGGAAAATATAAAATAGATCGCCGTGGAGGAGTCCCGAAATAGATTTATCCGTTCCTGCTTATCAAGGTGTGGCAATTTGAAAACGAGCACCAGCCCCTTATCGCAGGGGGGTAGAGAGTAGTATTCTGGATGCTGGTGATCCCACATTTTGCCAGCGAACAATTCGGCAAGCCGGACTGCTTTCATCGCCACCCGGCGATTTGTACCTACGTAATGTGGACGAAGAGAAAGGGGGACGAAGAGAAAAGGGGGAAAGGGGCCGACGACAGCACGGAAAGCCCTGCTTTTACTACTTCAAAGTGTCATAGATTCTCAGGGCAACTCTGAGCTGGATAGGGGGTACAGCTTCAGCAGAGTTCAGACCTCACTCGGGGGGCAGCCAGACATATCAATGCTAAATTCCTCTCCTCTTCATAAGCGAGCTTCACTAGAAGACCACGTTCGAATGAGAATGGGGATCATTTCCCAGCGAGTGCCACCACTCGAGTACCGAATTCGAGAATCGCCAACACTCGGGGCCTCGGGTCCGCAATGGTGATGCAGCCGAGCCTCGAACATCCATTCTCTGATACGCGTCTGATACGGAGTACAATGATACATGAAGCCGTGTTTCTTGGTCCAAGCCCTTATCACCGACGAAGCTTCGACACCGAGGGGTGATCGTCACAACGAGCTTGACAGTGTCGGTCAGGCAGGTGGATCAATTGGCTCTCGAAGATGGTTGTGTGACAAAGGGCTTGTCCCATCTTCATGACGACAGCTCAAGACTCAAGCGCAACTCACGGGAAATCCCTGGTATTGGAACCAGAGGCAAGTCTCGACGTGCAGATCAAAATTGCTTTCGAGAACACGCAAATCGTGGTTCTGCCTCGACCCGGCGGCATGTTTTGCAGATGTTTTCGAGGTTTTCCCTCCCTTTGTTGGCTTTCCACATCCAGGCGCGACGGTCACTCTTGGAGTCTTGGGAGGTCGTTCCAAGCAGCGTGGCGAACTGGGCAAACACTGCGCCTTCCTTGGGGTGATTTCTGCCCTTGCTTCCTTCGACGAATCACACCATCGAGTTTGCCGTCACGTGTTCATTCATATGTCCTCCCTCCTGAGAAATTCGCTTAACTCAACTTCAAGATTAGAGTTCTGCTAAACTTCTGGTCTGGCCTCCCTCGAATGCCCACGCTCATCCTCGATTCCTCCAGGATGCTCAGAGCAAGCAACACACGGTGTTCGGAAGAGTCACCGGTCGAGAGATGGGACGTAGGTATGATTGCCAATACACGAATCTAGCCACGCAAGGCATTTTCAAAGCTCATGCCACCGCTCTTGCCACCGCTCTTGCCACCGCTCTTGTCCGTAGAATCGTAGAGTCGTAGAGTCCGCAAGCGGTTTCCATCAAATTTCAACATGACGGCGCGCGGCAGATTTACATGCAGAGCTTCATCTGAATGATCTGATTGCGTAGAGAGCCCACCTACCCCAGTCCTTAGCTCTATCCCAAGATCTCGCCAAGGCCGTACTTCTACCATCGACGTCTCTTGGAAAGTCTTGGAGATTCCGAAACGGGTCTTTCAGTAGGACGCCACTCTTATTGTTTAAGCATATCTTTCTACTACCGCTCTTGTTTCTTATTACTTCTTTCTCCGTCCCGTTATTCGATTTTCTTTGCTTCGACGTCTGTTGGGCGATTTCAACGACCAAAAACTGTTCTTACAATCTCTTATATTACACTCGTTGAGAGGGTTTTGCCAACCTCACATTTCTTCCTTCCTACCGTACTCTTTCTGGTACGCACGATTCCGGAAAATAGGGAATTCGCCCAACTAGCTATCCCTCGGTTCCAGACCCAAAAGAACTTGATTGAACCCCTCTTTCTTATAACGTTCAAGATAATACACACAAGATGAAGACCATCGGTCTTGCTTCCGTCGCTGCAACCGTGCTGAGCGGGTCTCTCTTCGCAAAGTCTGTGGCAGCCGCTGACCTCCCTCCCATCGTCATCAAGGTATGTGACCCTTTATCAAAAGACATCATCCCTACCCAACACCCTCTGACGCGAGGAGCGCATAGGGATCTCACTTCTTCTACGAGAATGGTACCGAGTTCTTCATCAAAGGTATCGCGTATCAACGAGATGTCAGCTCCAACGGAACAGTGGCTGCTGCTGGAAGTGCCGAGGGAGTCGAGCCGACAACATTCACCGACCCTCTCGCCGATACTGCCAGCTGTACTCGTGACATCCCATTGATGGCAGCACTAGGAGTAAACACTATCCGAGTTTACGCTATTAACGCTACATCAAACCATGATGTCTGCATGAATCTGCTTGCCGACAATGGCATCTACCTTATCCAGGATCTTTCGAACCCAAAGTCGTCCATCATTCGAAATGCTCCCCAGTGGAACACGGAGTTGTTCGCTACCTATGCTGGTGTAATAGATGCTTTGGCAGGCTACAGCAACACTTTGGGATTCTTCGCGGGAAACGAGGTGTCGAATGAAAGATCCAACACCGATGCTAGTGCCTTCGTCAAGGCAGCTGTTCGTGATTCGAAGACATATATCAAGAACCAAGCATACCGGACTATCGGTGTTGGTTATGCCACCAACGACGACGCTGAGATCCGTGATGATTTGGCTGCTTACTTCAACTGTGGTGATGCCGATGAGGCTATTGACTTCTGGGGTTACAATATCTACTCTTGGTGTGGCAAATCTACTTTCACGGAGTCAGGATACGATCAACGAACCAAGGAGTTCGAGAAGTTCTCCGTCCCTGCTTTCTTCGCCGAGTATGGTTGCAACACCATCCCCGGAACTCGTCCTTTCACTGAAGTCGAAGCCATCTACGGTCCCAACATGACCAACGTCTGGTCGGGCGGTATCATGTACATGTACTTCCAAGAAGCCAACGATTACGGCGTCGTCTCCATCTCAGGAACCTCAGCCAGCAAACTCCCAGACTACACCGCACTCTCCAGCCAACTCAACGCCGTCACCCCTAAGAACACCCCCTCGGCCTCCTACGTCGTCTCCAACACGGCTGTCTCCGCCTGCCCAACCACTGGCACCGCCTGGGCTGCATCCAGCAACCTCCCACCGATCGCCAACTCGCAACTCTGCTCCTGCATGATCTCCTCCCTCTCCTGCGTCGCCAACGGCGGTCTAACCGGCAACCAAACCGCCGACCTCTTCGACACCGTCTGCGGCCTCGACCTCGCCGCCTGCGCCGGCATCACCGCCAACGGCACCACGGGCGTCTACGGTGCCTACAGCATGTGCACCGCCTCCGAGAAGCTTTCCTTCGCCATGAATCAATACTACCTCTCCCAGGATAGCGCTAGCACCGCGTGCTCGTTTGGCGGGAATGCGGAGGTGAAGTCTGCGGCTTCTGCGGCGTCGAGTTGCTCTGCGCTTCTTTCGGCTGCTGGGACTGCGGGGACAGGAACCGTTACTGCGGCGCCAACTGGGGCTGCGGGTTCGACTAGTGCGGCGACGAGTAAAGCTGCCGCCGGGATGGTGACTGTGCCAAACATGAATATGGGATCATTGTCGTTGGGTGCTTATATCACGGTGGCGATGTTGGCTGGTGCGGGTGTCGTGCTTCTGTAGGATGTACATATGTAGATGTATGATGTGGAAGGAGATGGTGATGGGTATGGGATGGGTGGAGATGTGTAATGTAGCGTTGACGTTGTATATTCTGGGAATTCTTGATATGCATTTGCAATGGGGCGCTGTTCATTCGAAATAGAGTAGCAACAGAAGTTTTTTTTTGTTGTCCTTGGTCCTTTGGGGGGTTCAAGAATGTCCGTTGCTCGGTATACCTGAGGTTAAGAAGTGGATAACAAAGATATTATTTGAGAAGTGGTGTGCTGATAGCCTTCACTGTGCTTGGTTTTTGGATGTGCTCTCAAATCTGGCAATGCCGTTCAGCGATTATTGCCCACTTCGAAAGGAACCTAGAAACCCAGACTTTTGGTATTGGCTTTGATCTATCACTAACAGGTTCCCTTCGGAGACCTGAACTGATCTCTAAGGTTAAGGATACAAGAAAAATAGCTGCCTTCCCTTCCAACATTCATTATATTCAAACTAGTATTCTACCTTCAGTGAGCCATTTCTCGGGTATTAATCTACGCATGGCAGTAAATACACGAATATAATTAGCGATCATTTACATCCTCATTCTGACTCCAGTCAAATCCAACTAGTTCTTGGCGACTGACTGTAAAGAAGACCAACCTCGGAAAGGGCCTGTGATGCTTGGTATGAAGGTGACATATAATCTTTGGAAGTGAGTTCTTTGATTGCCCAGTGGGGTTTGAATGGCGAGTGGAATCTTGTCGGATGATTGAAGATCATGGTGATCGGGTTCTTCTCTTGAGTCGAATCAGTGCCCTCGTGAGGTTGGCCGAGCTCTTGACATGCCAAGGCAAACTGGGTTGGACAAGATGACTTTTCGCCTGCAGGGGGCAGTGAGGACAGATTGGTGTCGATGTGCAAGGGAATTAATTGTCTTTCTCACTCGTGTAATAAGGCTGGTTGTGCTAGCAGGAGCGCAGACCATGGCCGATGTGCAACGAAATGCCCTTTCTTACTCGAGTACTGAGAGCACTGACCAGCGTCGACATGCAACGAAATTCTCGTTCTTGCTGGGTTTGTCTTGCTATCAAGGGCACCGACCGTAATCGACTTTGCAACGAAACCATGAGACGATCTAAAGGGGAAGTTTCGTCGCATGTCGAAGCGAGAGCGAAAAAGCGGCTAATTAACTCTATCCTACTTAATGTCAACCTCACGAGCACAGACTGTTATTGAAATGCAACCAAACCATATGGTCTCCGAAAAGGGATATTCGATATACAACGAGACATGGAACACCCTAAGTAGAACATTTCGATGCATATCGAAGTTCAAATCAAATCTTCAAACACCCTTTCTCTACACCCAATTCAAACACAAATATAGGCTATCATTTATATCTTTAACTAGATGTATATGAAAAAAAAATTTACGTAAAAAATAATAAAATAATATTAGACCCTGCAAGGAATCAAACCCAACGACCTTGGTCAACCCCTCCCTTCGAACTACATAGGAAACTATGGTACAATTGAGAAAAGTGCCTTGTCCTAACCACTAGACTAAGGGACCTGTTTTGGTGCTTGGGTGGATGTATTTGTGGTATTATTGTTCATGTAAGACACTTAGACCGCATGGGGGAGTGGATGTCTAAATGTTGTGTTTGAGCCTTGAGATTGTAAACAATTTCATTGACAACTTTGCCAGTTAAATCCATCCCAGCCACTATGCGATGGTGCAGTTTAATATTCGTGGTCTTGGAAGGACCATATCATAAGACCACCAGAAACCAGCGAAGAGAATAAAGGACTCTCCTGCCCCGCATTAAGCTATAACACACCTAGGCAACAGCCACCTTGAAGTAAGGGCATTCATGCACATCGAGCAAATACACACTCTCTTGGTAGGGGATGAAAACAAAGGCGAGAAGGAGCACTGACTATAGTCGATATATAACGAAATTCTTAGACGACTAGAATAGGCCCCTGTGTTTTATGTAGAAAAGAGGGACAAGCGAATCTCCTTTGTGGAGAGCTTTGAGGACAGACCGATGTCGATTTGCAACGGCACTTTTGTGATTGCAAAAGGAGAGAGGACTTAATGAGGTGGATTCTTGATCTCAGAGACAGGTGTGCAGCCACACTAGTTACGCTTTTTCTTACTTCCGAGAGCACCGTTTTGGCTTTACATATAGTGATACTTTCAAAGGATGGCAACTGGGAAAGTTAGTAAGAATAAATAAAGACCCGAACAGATGCCACCTATCGATTTTCTAGCACGGAGATGCAAAGGCATATTCTCTATTAGGGGTGAAATATATTTGGAGGCTTGGCGATGGTTGGGATGATTGTGATACATTCAGGCACACGGACGGTAAATCCTCGAAATGCTAGCCGAGCTTCTAAAGGAGCGTTGCTACTTGAAGAAGATCTTCTTTAGCATGGTCAGTTGGTCGACGTTCAGGCGTTAAACGGAGGACTACTACGTAGTGTTGACCAGATTAATATCTTGCATATCTAGGACTACCCTGTGATCTTTCTTAGGGCGCGAGAGAGAGATTCCGACGCTGCTCTTACTGCTTTCCTTTGGTAGACGTGGGATATAAGAATTCGAATTCTCTTTACCGCTCGTGGTTGTCAAAAGAGAAGTTAGCGAATTACCAGATTAAGCGAATACGATAATACGAAGAGCGTTAACTTATTGCCCCGCCAGCCTCATCCAACCCTGAAGTCAACCTCCAACACCACCACGAAATCATGGATTTAAAGGGTCAACGCTTTATGATCGACCTCTCAGACAATGAAGATGAACGCGCTTCAGCTTCCACGATTCCCACAAGTGCACTCCCTTCGCTGCCTTTTGTGGGAGACGTCCAAGAACGCGCCACTGCCCCGCCATCTGCGCCAAAGTTGAAGACGACCACGAATGGCTTTCCGGAACATAAGAAGAGAACGAGGATATCTGCTTTCAAGGCACAAAGAGGAGGGGGGACTACTGGGATAGTGAATACAGAACCTCGAAATATCGTTAAGCCGAAACTTGAGCCTCCAGAGCCGGTGCGCGTGCCGGCGAGGAATCAAGATGCTGTGGACCTGGATGCGGAAGAGCGGAGGCGGATAGACGAAGAGAATAGACAGAGATTGGAGTCCATGTCGACTACCGAGATAGAAGAGGAGAGGGCGGAGCTTTTTGCTGGGCTGAATCCATCCTTGATCGAGCGGCTTTTGAAGCGTGCAAATCTGGATGAAGGGCGTGGCGATACGGGAACAGATATACCAGCGCCAGCGACGAAGCAAGCGGAGATCAAGGAAGCAAATGAATTGCTGCTTGAAGATATCACTCCAGCACCGAAGCCAGTAGGTAAACTTGTTGATGCGCAAAAATCAGTTCGATTCGAGGACGACGAGAAGTCTTCAGAAGCGCCACTTTCTCAGCCCGAGGCAGACTTAAACATGGCGATAGTACCAGACGTCCATTTCCCAGCCGCACCACAGACCAAAGACCTCGATCCAAACGACCCTTCGTTCCTCGAGAATCTACATAAGAAATATTACCCCGACCTCCCCAACGACCCCTCGAAACTCGCATGGATGGCACCCATACCTACACACGGCTCTCTAGCCGACCAAGAATCACCATACTACCCGGCCCACGAGCATCTACCAGCTTCCGCTCTCCGTTTCGAATTCCGCGGTGGACTGCTGCCTCCACGAATTTCTAGAGCAGTGCCCAGCACGAAAGGTCTCCATCACCACGGAGAAGCACCTGAAGCCGCAGGTTATACCGTTCCCGAGCTTGCTAGGTTAGCTAGATCTGCGTTCCCTGCACAGAGATGCATTGCTTTCCAGACCCTCGGGAGGTTATTGTATAGATTGGGAAGGGGAGAGTGGGGAGGTGCGGATAGTGAGATTACTAAGGGACTTTGGAAATGTGTTGAAGAGGGGAAAGTCATCCAAACCCTCGAGGAAGCAGCGAGTGCCGAAGGTGGTCATCAGGGAAGCAAGACTTATGCTATTGAAGCTCTTTGGTTGTGGCAGAAGGGCGGTGGAAAAGTGTGGAAAGCTAGTTGAGGAATTGAATCGACATGCCACCTGGGGAAAATTAGCCCTGTGGCTTTGTTGAATTTTTTCTTAAGCGATCCCGGAAGTGCCTTGATGTCCTCTCGGCTTTTGATAGAATGTTTACAGTGCTTTGCCTCTCAGGGATTCGAAAGAAAGCATTGGCCAAACATTTACGATCTCACAGGCATCACCTTTGGCAAGGAAATCTGCGTGCCACCAGAACCTGGCAATAATCACTACTAATGGAACCTTTGATTTGCTTGAGGATATGTCTATAAATACACGCGGTACAGAGTCAACGCAAACGCCCCATATCCTAGACCAGCGATAAAGGAGGCAGCATCTCAGAGAATCTCACCCTGCAAAGCGCAAGCCGCTCCTCGAGGATGAGCATGCCACTCGCACTTCGAGTACAATCTCGGATCAGTGTTTCTTTTCTCACCCATAAAATAATTGTTACTCTTTCTGCCTCTGCCAGCAACCACCACATCGAGCAGAAGGTCATCCACCCCCCTCAGGATCTCGCAGACAACATCCGGGGACCACGAACTCTCATCAACGTACTTCATGATGTACCAGAGGCTCTGTGACATGTACTTCCTGATCGGAGAGCCCGGTTTCGTGACCGAATAGGCCAACCTGATGCCCTCCTTGCTTGGTGTGCGCAGGTAGTGGTGGAATGTTGAAACTAGGTTCGTCATGATGTAGTCGGCCATCTCCACGAAACAGATCTTCTCCGCGTAGCCGTAGAGCTTGATCCTATCGACGACCGGGCCGTTGGTGGTGGTACTTTTCTCGATGTCGATGGGTCCGAGACGTCCGCCGCCGTAGAGATACTCGATAAAGAGACCGAAGATAATGGGGTCTTCTTCGGGAAGAGTGCAGGAGTTTTGCTCGAATTCCATGAAGCCGCCCTCAAACATTGCTTTGAAGTAGGGGACTTTGGAGGCAAGGAGGGCTTTGTGGACTCGGATTTGGTGCTTGGAAGAACCGACGTAGATATCAACTATTTCGGTGCCGAGTTGACTATGAGTTATTAGACGATGGTTCTTCAAAAGTCATGTGAGAAACGACCCCATTGCTCGCTATGATGCCAGGCCATTGAGATCATCTTTCGAGAACTGAGAAGACATCTCTTCTGGATGTTTGACATGACGGGAATGCACCATGTAAGTTCTCGGGCCATCGAGAATGTTGAGTGGAGAGAAGTCAACCTATCTAGAAGCCGAGAAAGCCGCTTCCACTGTTTGATACGCAAAGATTCCAAGGGGGAAAACAAAGCTGAAGAACTTACTCAAGGAAGCCAGTTGGTCTCTCCACCGGTATCTCAACTATGGCAACCATTTGGTTGAATTGTAGGGCCGGGGCGCGAAGAAGTTTGCGGTGATGGAATTCGACTGTCCTTGCAAGTGTGGCTGGCATGATGTCGATGTTAATGCTTGAATAATGTGTGAGGAAGGGGCGAACGATAGATATTGTAAATATATGCAAGCCGTTTCTCCCTCGCTAAGCTCTTCTTAGAGCTACCTATTCAGATCCCGATTCGTCTTCGCCTAACACTTCATATCTCTTCTCCATTTCACCTTTGCCCACAGAGGAAAGTAAACATTCGTCCTCCAAACAGGAGCCTACATGATACTGACAGCCATTCCACAACCGCCTTGAAACCACCCCTTCCTGCAGACTCTCCAAGAAATCCATTGAAAGCCCCGGCACCTCATGCACCATCCTATCATACTCCTCAAACGTCGTCTTGTACAGCCCACGCCGGGTCACGTACCAATGGAAGTTGTACGCCATCAATTTCCGGAGCTGAGACGATGGCGAGCCGTGCTCGTAGACGAATCGAATGTCCGCTTGGCCAGACACCGAATCGTGATGTTGATATGCCGAGAGGAGGAGGAGCATGACATGGTCCATCAAGCTGGGTAGCTCGATGCTCTCGGCGAACATATAGCATTTGATCAGGTAGAGCAGAAGCGAATCCCAAGCGTCTGTGTCACCCTTGCGGATGATTTGTCGCGGGGCGAGGTTCCCATAGAGCCAGTCCGTGAAGAGCCCGAATACCGCAGGATCGCACGGCACGTGCAATCGAAGCGGCTTCGATTCGGTGGAGCCATCGTCGAAGTCATCGTCGAGGAGCCTCTTGACATAGGGGACTTTGCAGCACACGAGGTTCCTGTGGACTCGGCAGATCTTCTGATCGGGCCCCACGCGAAATTTGACCATCTCAGTTCCCAAGAAACTACCTCGCCGTTAGAATTGGGCTCTCAAAACTCGGATCCCAAGCCGGTGGGAGTCCTCACTCGCTGTGATCCGCGGGCTCCCATTTGACCCCGCCGGGCTCGTTGGATTCTTCTTTGGTGTCGATGCCGCAAGAGCTCGAGGGAGTCAACAGTCCGAGATCTGTGGTGGTCCCTTTGGAGGCGAACATTCTGACGCGTTATTAGCTGTGCATGACCTCGCTGGGATGATCGCAAATTTGCATACTCTAAAGCTTCAGCTAGCATGAAAGCAATGTCGACCTTTTCAGGGCGGAAACCCGCATTCGAGGAGTTTCAAGCAGATCACAGCGGGTGTACTAGCGCTTGGTGAAATACGCCATATGATTATTGTCTGATAGATCGAGTTGGCGGTGACTTGCCGAACCGGCTTAGCCGCCTTAGAAAATGTTCGCTTAAGAAGGGGTGGGAGAGTGAGTACTTTAAACCTTGGTTTTCGGCCATGTCATCCAACTATTCATCCTTTGGATACAGATTCGTCTCAGGTTTGAGGGCGTCGCAATTGATGGCGATTCCCGTCGATTTGTGATCCTACCAGATTGCCGGTAGAGCAGGTTGGACTGGAAACGATCTTTGATCTCCTTCTTTGTCAGGACTCGAATCATATTACGAATTGTCAATCCGGGGGTGGCGAGGACGTCCGGGATTCCTACATTTGAGCCCATGGCCCCCTTGGGCCTGAAGCACAATCTCAGCATCCCATACAATCCTCCCCTATTCCTTACCCATCAAAAACCAACTCTTTAACCCACCCCTAAACACTCGCCCCTGAAGTAATTGGAATGGTCTTCCAACCCTAAGATTTACATTTGCTCCGCTTAAAACCAATAAGTAGAAGAAGAATGTCGGCAGAGGCATTCAAAAGAGAAAATGCACGATCATGCTGGAACTCTAATTAAACGCAGCGTATACACATTGTCTACGCAAGCATGGTGAGGAAGACACGCGAGATTGAAGGTTGACCCAACTCAGAAAATCAGATAAGCATTTAGCAGTACAGTACTCCGTATGTATGAACTGCATTTCATATGTACAATATTGCCCGCAAAGAAAGACTCATCTATAAGGAGCGTCTGCTCTAGCCGCTGCCGCCAACTCTGGCTCCCACTTATCACCGTTTGCTAGCAGTTTCTCCTGCGTACTGTTAATAGTAGATCTAGCATTCAAGCGTCAATAACTATACCTTGTTATACAACAACTCTTCTCTCGTCTCCGTTGCGTATTCGGCGTTCGGTGACTCCACAATGGCATCTACAGGGCAACTCTCCTGACAGAAACCACAATAGATGCACTTGGTCATATCGATATCATATCTGGTAGTCCGTCTGCTTCCGTCCTCGCGTTCTTCGGCTTCGATGGTAATAGCTTGAGCGGGGCAAATCTTGCAGAGGTCAGACAGGTTCTTCACTACATAATTGGGTAACATACAGCTTCACACAGTTTGCAGGCAATGCATCGCTCCTCGCCTGTAGGATATCTTCGTAGGGCATGTTCGCCTCTGAAACGGGGGGAAATTGGACCCTGTCCAAATTGTAAGTATCCGCATTCATCCACCGCTATGTAATAGGTACCTTTTCGAATGGATAGAAAATCGTGTAACTGCAATTGTTAGCCTCTGCAAGCTATAGTGCAAGCTCAATAGTAAACTCACGGAGGTCTAAAGAACTGTTCCAGCGCAACGTACATTCCCCTTGCCATCTCGGTCAAAAGGAAGTATTTCCCAGCCTTATCCAATGAAGATTCCTTGCTCTCATCCCATCGCTCTGGTGCTGGCAATCGAAAGCCGGGTGGTGGTGGTCCAGATGGAGTGGCGGCTCGAAGACCAGTTGTCGAAAACCCGGCGACATATGCGATGCTTGGATTGAAGGTGCGGGCAGTGTTAGTGAGCCTCGCCGTCGGCCGGCTACGGGCCACGAGCATCGTTAAAGGCTTGGTAGATGCCATGATGTGGTTGCTCGTGGCAATGTTGTTGGAGAGGGGGTTACTTCGCTCTTGAATTTCGCGGTCGCAGAGGTAGAAGATTCAAAATCCGAGGGTTGTGATTGGCTGGATGTACCAAGCTTCAATTACCACATAAGAAAGTGATATTGCACTAAGACTTCTCAAAAATGCCAGAGAGTCGACAGAGAATTACTTCGTTCCTTAAAAGAGTAATTTTACCATAAGACTAGCGCTTCATGTGGGATATTTTGATTATTGCAGAGCATCCTTGGAGTCACGTGCATGAAATAAGCTTCAACGTGCGGAAAAGACCGAGAGCGTAAAGTAAAACATCAAGAGTCGCTGCTCATCCTCAACCTCCCATCCAAACACATCTTCTAAAATGTTCCGAACAGCTCTTCTCAGATCCGCGCGAAGCGCTGCATGCCAGGTAGCACGGAAGTCAGCTCCAATTGCGCGCCCTGCTGTCGCCAGCTCTTTCGTCATAAAAACACAGTTCGCCCCGGCTGCTTTCCAAGCAATCAGATGCTACTCGGCTGCCGCTGGTCTGAGCAAGAACGAGGTTGAGGGCAGAATAGGAGATATATTGAAGAATTTTGATAAAGTAAATCCCTTCGTGTACAAGTTCATTGGACTTTGCTAATCCGTTTGATAGGTTGCCGACCCTACCAAGGTATGAAGCAAACGCAGTTGAAATGCCTAACAGAGCACTGAATCAGACATAGATCGCACCAACAGCTCACTTCGCAAATGATCTCGGTTTGGATAGCTTGGATACTGTCGAGGTTGTGATGGCAATTGAGGAGGTTAGTTGGTACCAGTCCTGTCAGAGAGAATGTTCTGATTGCGTTGCAGGAATTCAGCATTGAGATCCCAGACAAGGAGGCAGACGCTATTCACAGTGGTAAGCGTACCCAGTCACTTTTTCTTCAATACAGTAGCTAACCACTTGACAGTTGACAAGGCCGTGGAATACATTCTTGCGCAGCCAGATGGTTCGTCCTCCCAAGCGATACATACAAGATAGATTTCTAACTCTGATCTAGCTCACTAGATGGTGGAATTGTACATTAGGGGTATTGGGAAGGGGGTGCTGGCATGGAGTAAGATTATAGGTCATTGAATGAAATCTCAATCGGACCTCGTGTGTACAGAAACAACATCTTCTCAAAGACGGTTCATGCGCTTGTATCAATGTTTAGAACATCTACTCTTCCGCTCCTACCACACCCATCTGAGATACCGTTGACCGCTCAGTTGTTGATCGTGTACTGATCTGTACTGTTTCCGTTTGCGGGAGATAATAGGGGCATCAGCTGTTGCTCATTACCACGCCATGCTTGTTGTGGAATTGTGAAATTGATGTCCATAAAAATGATTTCAAATATCCCGATTCTCACCAAAGTCCTTGATGAATAGACAGATAAGGCTACCAAGAGGAGAAGAGGTTGATATTTACAATCCGATATGGATTAACCCGAGCTTGTGAAGCGTTCTCCGGAAAGGGCGCTTGTTCGTCCTTTGATATGACTAACTAGGCGCACTCCAAGCGCACCACACTAAAAATAATCCCTGCCGCGCTCAACTTCGTGCCCCTAGCTTTCACAGCTCTCTTCAGAATAAAATTATTACACTTTTACCGCAAACCATTTACGACCAGTGAAAAGTCGCTATTCGGCAGGAATATAAGCGCTCCGTACATCGGTTGTGGCGTATCGAGATCGCTAGGATCGCGTTGGGTGTATGGCTGTACGAAAAGAAACCTATCTTACTCGCAACCATTGAGGTCCACAATCGGCCTTATCCAATTCCTTTAGCACAACTCAAGACATTTTACATTGCTACGACCCCAATATGTCCACAGGGCTCACTCGAAGAAGAGGTGGCGGCGGCGGTGGTGCAGGAGCTGAGGCCGAGAATGGAGATTCAAGTCGTGTGGCCTCACCAGCGCCAAAGGCTGGCGGATCTCGCGATACTGGTGGACCAGAAACTTCGTACGAAAGCAGCGAAAATGGACACAAGATTGCGTTCGACCCACGGGATATTAGTGAGAGCGCTGAGCGGAGCAAGCAGCCTAAGCTTACGCTGATGGAAGAGGTGCTCTTGCTGGGCTTAAAAGACAAGCAGGTGGGTGATCAAAGGCAGTCACTTCCTTTTAGGAGCGCAATTGTGCTAATGAGAATCTAGGGATACCTTTCTTTCTGGAACGACAATATTTCATATGCGCTCCGAGGATGTATCGTGATCGAGCTTGCTTTCCGAGGGCGTGTGAGCATGCAGAAAGACTCGTCGAGGAGACGATTCCCCCTGGCCGACCGCGTGATTGAGGTTATCGACGACACACTTACGGGCGAGGTTCTTCTGGACGAGGCGCTGAAGATGATGAAGGCAAGCGAAAAGATGAGCGTCAGTTCTTGGATCGATTTAATGAGCGGTAAGCTACATCCCCGGGCGCAAGGACATCACCAGCACGAATTGTACTAATTGAACAAAAAGGTGAAACTTGGAACCTCATGAAGATCGGATATCAATTGAAGCAAGTTCGAGAACGTCTAGCCAAGGGTCTGGTTGATAAAGGCATCCTCCGAACCGAGAAGAGAAACTTCCTTCTATTTGATATGGCTACACATCCAGTAGCAGACGGAGGAGCAAAGGAGGAGATACGACGCAGAGTCCGAAATGTCTTGACGCAACGAACAGTCGTCTTACCAGGGAGCCAGTTCCTTCCCGAAAACCTCAAATTCCGATACACTCGCACAATTGCTATGGTCTGCGCCGCATACGCTGCCAACGTCCTCGAAAATGCCCTTGCAACCCTTGGTCACGAATCTAGAGAACGAGCATTCGCTCAAGTTGACGAATTGCTGGCCGAGTACAGTCAGTGGCCATTCGGAAAACGGACGGGTGGAGCTTCTGGTGGCGTAGGAGCAAACTTGGGACAGGTTATTGGCGAGGAGGTCACAAATGGCAAGGATGAGGAATTGCAACTCGAGGCAAGTCACATTATGAAAATAATTAAGCACCGAGTAACACTAACATCACCACAGGTTGTTGCAGCTTGTCTCAGTGTCTTCACGCGGTTGGATTCTCTCCTATAGCGGAATTTCACAGTGGAAATCCCATGACAAAAGCACACAGCGAAAAGGGATATGACCTTTTATATTGTCGTAATAGCCAGGGCAAAAACCGCCCATCCAAAATATCAAAGCAAGGGTTTCGTCCAACTACAGTTTGCAAAGGCGCTAGGTTCGGGTTTTTATCACATTGACGATGGGGCAAGCAGTGGGCGGCTTTTCCTGCCTTCGGTGTACACGTAAGATATGCTCAGGCGAGCGTTTGTTGGGAGAGAGAAGTTAGGAGGTCAAGATTGAGAATTATCTACTTCTACTTTTAACAAGTGCCATACAAAGCGTAATTTTGCCGGGCTCGTAGGTTATTGCCCTTGTTTGTGTTGTGAATGCCACCAACAACACTATACAGAAAGAGTCTTATTTACACCGTTTCTTCATCCTTATCACCGCTTTTTGTTGGTGAAACTCCCTTCGAAACCAGGTCTGCTCTTGGCCTTAGTTTTCTTGCCTTTAGGTTTGACTTTCTTCCCCTTCACACCCTTCTCATCTCGTCTCTTCTTCAGGTTTTCTTCGCGTTTCTTTTGCTTCATTGCTTGTGCTTTTGCAACACCGTCTTTCCGTTCCGTCCATTCCTTCTCACTCTTTTTCTTTAGCTTGTCTTTTCGTTTGAGTGTCTTTTTTAGTAAGGAAGTCTCGTCTCGGACTTTTTCGCCATGGGCCTTCTTCTTTGCGTTGAGCCAAAGGTCTTTCTCTTCTATGTCAGCTCGTTTGCCTTCATCGAGTCCCGCCAATCTTAGACGCTTCTTCTCTGCAGCAGCTAAAGCGGTTGCCGGATCTTGTGGCCCTCGCTTCTTAGGGGCATCGCGGGTTGATGTGAGGTCGTTGTTGAGTTGTTGCCCGTCTGCGAATGATACGCGACCGAAGGAGAAGTTATGTGGAGGTGATTGTATGGATGGGCTCATCATGCTTGACGCAGGCGAGTCTCGCGCAGATGCGAGGGATGCTTCTCTCCGTGCCTCCTCTTCCAATTTAGCCTTCAATCGTAGTTCCTTCTTGTGGCCTCTTCTTTGCTCCTCCTTCTTCCGGCGTGACTCCATGAGCTCCTGTCGATTCCGTGCTGGAGCGCCAGTTGGGCCGTCTGCCTTTCGGGCGGCTCGAAGGGCCTCAATTCGCGCTGCTAATCGTGCTTTTAATAACTCTGGATCTGTAGGAAGTTTGATATGTTTAGGTGCAGATGCTGGTGGTATGACGGAAGACGTAGATGCGCTGGTGCTGGTGCTGGTGCTGTTACCAGCCAGTGTCGGATTGTCAAACGTTGGTGATTGTGGAGTCGGACTGTGTGACGCAGTATCGTCGTGTGTAGTCTTGTCTTCTAACCCATCTGCCTCGAAATCTATTTTCTCGACCTCTAGGACTTCCTCCCACTCACTACCCCCCTCCCCTGTCTCCTCTTCCTCCGCACTCTCAACGCTATCCTTCGCAGCATCAGCCTCGGTCCTTTTCTGAGATGGGTTTTCCGGAGGAGCCGCACTTTTCGAGGCTGTTCCGTCCTGAGCCTTACTGGCTTTAGCCTTCTTCGTCTTCTCCTTTGCGTTTTTGCGCTCCTGCTTCAATCGAGACTTCTCGGCGCTCTCTAACGTCTTGACTTCGGCACCTTCGGATACATCTTTTGCTTTTTGTGACAACTTTTGCTTCTTTGAATTCTTATCTTGCGATATCTTAAGCCCTTCTTTTGGCTTTTCCTTCTCCACACCTTCGATATCGGAACCGTCCAATTCGTCCAGTTCCTCTAGCTTTCTCTTCCGCACCCGCTCGTCCATAACATCCTTTGCGGTCTTGGCGGAGCCTGATTCGAGTTTGGCTTTTCTGGCGGCGGCTCTCTGCTCTTTCGTTTGCTTTCGCTTTTTCCATTGCTCCTAGGTGGGGTTAGTAAAAGTTGACATTTCTGAAGTGCATAGTCGATATTCAGGATCACATACACTATTGTCTTCGCCGTAGTAGTGCTTTGCAGGTATGAGTGACAGTAGACCATCAAACGCCTCTGCGTGTTCTCGCAATCGTTGCTACGTATGATCAGTGCATATTCTTCAGGTAAATGGCGGGGAGGCTGGAATACACACCGCGAGGGTAGAGTCGGCCATGTTGCGGAGGAGAGAACACTTTTGTATTATAAGTAATGATTGACAAAAATATTTCATCCACGACAGGTATGGCTGTGGATGATACCGAATTATGATGTTGCCGCTGATTTGATGGAATGCCGCCAGAAAATTTAAAGCTGTAGTGGGCGAAAATCGGTTAAATGTTTGCCATCTTCCGATTGGTCAAGGTAAGAGCTGCGGAACGGGACTTCCATCAATATGGCGCTAGCAAACACTTTGAAAAGGAAAACAAGTGTTGTTAATTCAACTGTGATACTACTTGAAATATACCGTAATAATTCGTCTATTAACTCTCCCTCTACTATCACTACTATGCACAAAAACCTCTATAATTATGGGGACTAGTGTTTTAGCGAAAATATATTGCTGGCACTCGCAGGGCGCTCACAACAAAAACTCAGCCTCTCTCTGCTTGCGCAACCAACATGGCAATATCAGAATAGCTTTAAGGCAGCGCTTTTGACAATGTGTCAATACTCACCATCGACCAAAGCTTCGTGTATTCATCTTCTTCTACGCGTCCCACCGGACCTTTATCACTTTCCCACCGGACCTTCATCATCCTTCTCTGTGACTTGCTTCATCAACACAACACAGAAATAATTGCTGAGACCCTTCTTGGATAGCAGAACACAAAACACCATTCAAGTGTGCCTGCAATACGACATCCCCGGGCAAGATCAGACGAGAGAAAAAGAACGCATTATCCCCTTTGCGTTGTTGTCTTGGATCTTCCTTTACAATCACGAACTTTATTCTCGATGGCTTCTTCCTCTGTGGAAGCTGCCTCGCTTTCCGATATCACCCAACTTGCTTCCAACCCCCCAAAATATCCTCGAAACCCAACCGAACAAAAACGACAACCACTAATTCTGTATATTGCAAGAGTCCCAGGAAGCCGAGGCAAGTTGCTCTTTCGAACACTCGGGATGGTATCTTCTGCTAAGCTACTTTCCAGATGTCATTCTTACCACACTCAAACCTCAATTGAAGAATGTGACCGCTCAGGATGTTGCCAGCTCTCTTTATTATTTTCACGTAAACACGGAAGATGATTTACGACTGCTCGACGATACCCAAGCAAACACTGTCGAGGAGAATGGTGCCACTTCCAAAATTGCATCCTCTATGCAGAAGCCACTTCCTCGTAAACCTCTTTCTGAGACAGCTCGAGGCTCTCTTGATCCTCCACCACAGACGGACTTTATGTCAAGACGAATGGAAGCACGTTCAATGCCCACGCAGCCAGTGACAACGCCTGTAGAACGCAGTCAACATTCTATCCGTCGACGACCCGTCCAGCCTTCCATACCAACGCCCGATCCAACGGCCAGGAGACAACCAGTTCAAGCAGTCCAAGACGAGACTTTCTTGTCATCTGATCACGGAGTTTCCGATTCGAGGATTAGCATGGAATCAACGAGAAGCTCTAGATCCGAAGGACGAACCTCAAATCAGTTTAGCACACCCCGCGGTGCCATGGGGGAGTTCTCAATAACGATCATCCGGCGAGATCCTTCCTCTGGAGCCCAGTGGAACATCGGCAGTGTTACAGGACATCCTACCACTGACGAAAATATTGACTATGGATCAAGGTCGCCATCGAAATCCAAGAAGCCGTATTTTGATTTGTCTATCCACCTTACTGCACCAGGCTATGCACCATTTCGAGACCTGCACCCGAGTACAGCTGGTACAGCCGAAAGCTATGGTAACGCGAGCAAACCTGCTGCATCGAAACAGCAACCCGAAGCGCTCCCACCCCATGGCTTTCACCGCCAGGTTCGGATGGAAGGGTCCAGTTTCTGGGCTCGTACTAGCATGCAACACAAGAGAACAGCATCGGATCTTTCAGCTAAAAGCTTTATGGCACGTGGGCGTAGCGCTAGCGGAAGTTCAGCTATTGAAGTTCCTGATGCCACAAATCGTGCCCAGCACAAACGACATTCTTCTGATGAGTCCTCGGGGAAAGGCTACATGTTCTCCAGCCCCTGGGGAGGTCGTTGCAAATTCTCAACAGGAAGTGGCGGTCGAACGTTGCGATGTAGGCACAGCTTACCCAGCCCGATTGTAACGAGCGATGCCACAAACTCTATGGCCACACCGCAGGCATCAGCTCCTGTAAGTGAGCTTCGCTTTAATTTACCCTCGTCGGACGTATTTGCCTCCTGGGCATCCCAATCTGGCGCCAACGATTTGGGAACAAACATCAAGCGTTTTGCCCGTCCGAGGTTTGAGAATATCCGGGACAAGTTGTCGTCCGAGAAACCTGGACCGCCCCTACCCCCGAGGCCGAACCATGCATTTAGTCAGGATGATGAAGAAGAACGACCTCCACTGCCACCGAGATCTAATCACACATTATTCGCAAATGGAGGTAGCAATGACATTGGATCTGGCTATCACCCAGAAAACGCACAGTCTAATCAAACCGATTTCGATAGTCGATTTGACCTGAGTTTAGGACAAGAGAAGGCTGGAGGCGGTAATCGAGGCAAGCGAGCAAAGCTCGGTAAGCTGGTAGTACACGACGAAGGCTTCAAGATGCTAGATCTCCTTGTTGCCGCAAACATGGGCGTTTGGTGGAGTGTGTGGGAAGCCGACTTCCGATGAAGATATCCCTCGGGATTTTTTCATATCTATTAACTCATCATGAGCGATCCTCCATGATCTGAAATACCCTTCCACTGGAGGATCTAGACGAATTTTCGGGGGAGATGAAAGTGGCCTGATCTATGTGCAATATTCTGGTCATCTGCGTTCTACGTTTTTATTGCATTTTAGCGATTGTCATATTTTGCTCGTTCCCGACTCCAAAAGTTTGTAAACTTGTTATACGTCCAAGTATCGTGATAAGCCCTGCATATCCGTGGATGGTTTGGAACCCGTTATTTAAAGTTGCACAATTTGCCCCAATCCCAATGGTGCTTTTATCATGTAGTACTTTCCTTGTCGTGGCGGCTAGTTGCTGGCACTTGTACTTCAAAATAATGGTCAGGCTCGCTATTAGGCTTTTCGTCTGGAGCGGGAGTAGCAAGTATGATCAATCCTTTTTCCAGATTGTTGATCTTACTTTTTTTTTTTTTTTGCTCAATGATCTTTTGCCTCCGATCGCTGCAATACATCTCTTCTGCTGACAGTATTCTTCCTACGCCAAATTGTCAAATATGGAACTCTGCTTGTGATGACCAGTTAGAAGAGAGGTCGTTCATTGATCCACGCTATTTCAAGCCTCCGGATTGTAAAACACGATCAGGGATTTTTCGTTCATGGCCTTGGCTAGTAGTACTACGGACCAAAATTTGTACCTGCTGTTCAACCCGACATGGAAGAGAAAGTCCCGGAGCCATGTGTTAGCGCTCCAGAAATGGCATTTAATAATGAACGTAGGTGAAGATCAACAGTCCCGGGTTATGGCGATTGTCACAGCTGAGTGCAATGTGATACTCATTTCACGAGGCTGTGATGATATGGAACCTAATGTAACAAGCCCTTCGGGTGTTTTGGAGACAGCTCTGATCTGGCAGAGTATATAATCCTCTTCACAACCCCCTCTCTTTCACTCCATCAGTCTAGCAACAACACTCACTAGCCAACGACCAGCCTACCCTTCTCAGCCAATTCCCCGTCTAGATACTTCTTAAAGACCTTCCAGGTTTCCGCTCACCCCGCCAACTCACCAACATGAAGTTCACTTCAGTTATCACTCTCCTCTCCATCGCCTCCCTCACCACCTCCAGCCCAGCTATCCTCGACACCCGCACCACCGACGCCGCCTGCAACGCCGCAGGAGGAGCCAACACATGCTGTAACTCTAAGTTCGGCAACCAGAATAAACCCGACTTTCTCTCTTCACTCATTCCCTTCCTCACCGGCCTCCTTGGCATCAACCTAGATATCCTCCCCCAGGGAACAGCTCAGGTCGGCGTGACATGTACGTATATCTCCACTCCCTCCCGGGCCTCGTACTAACAACGGATGGTATAGGCAATGCTATCAGTGTGATCGGCGCGCTCAATCCCGGCGGTAAGTGTACGCAGCAGACTGTCTGCTGCATGACGCCCCAGACTGCCCAGAACCAGAACCAAGGAGCGGCTGTAAGATACCTCCCGCGTCCATTCCCTGAATCTGTTTACTGACGATTATGCGGGTTAGCTTATTTCCATCCTGTCTGGAAACAGCGTCGCTGTCTGCCCTGCTATCTCCGTCTAGACAGGAAACCCACTTATATCCTACGGATCGAGGGGCAAGAGAGGTGTTATGGCTTGCGCAGGCGGCATGGCGTAAAAGCATTAGCATGTCCTTCTAGGGATATCTACAGGCTCCAAAAGGATACAGGGGATACGACCATATAAGATTCGGAGCAAACAGCTCATCACTGAGACAACTTCTCTTCATCTGGCTGATTCGTTACACTTTTCCTTCTTGGCAGTTCTTCATTTGGGGCCCGCTTAATAGTTTTGGGGGTATATTTGACCCTGTTTACTGAATACATCTTATTCACATTTCCGTCTCCCGAACAGGGTACTGCTTTGTATAACCGCCTTGTGACTCCCGTGGCGGGCCGAGTCGTACATGAAGAGGGATGGTGAACATTGCATGGCATGATCGCGGAGCACGAAATGTCTTGCTTCAGCTCCGACAGACTCGAGTAACATCTACGTGCTTTTGATGAGGTATGTGGTCAATGCCTATGGTGCATTGCATACTGGGGTGCACAAAATCTTGACCATATTTATTTCTATATTCGGAAACAGTGTCTTCCAATTCCTCTCTTTCAAGCCTCACGATCGCCGATCTAACCCAAAGCCTCTCCCAAAAAAAATAAAAACATGGCCAATTTTACCCCATACTCCGGCTAAGTGTAATACAAGTCATACCGGGAGCCTCCTCAATGGGAGATGTATTGAAACACTGCCGAAACCTCATTCGAACCAATTTCCTGCCTGAGCAATAGGTCCTGGATGGGTTTCATGTTCTCATTAACAAAGTGGTTCCATGTACTCGTGTCGCCGTACATCATCGCTGGAGCCTTGATGTACTGCTTCCCATCCGGCTTGCAGCGTTTGCACTTGAACGTGTCGTGGGTGTCGCTCGTAGTGTCTGGCTGGTACTGGAATAATTCGCGAAGGCTGTCAAGTGTGAAGTGTCGCTCAACGTCCTCTGCCGAATCCACCACGCATGACGACAGAGATTGCTTGTGTGACTGGCGCTGGAAGATCTTTTCTTCGATGGTACCAGTTGCGATGAAGCGGTACACGAAGCAATCCTTCTTCTGTCCATCACGCCACACTCGCGCGAGAGCTTGCTGATCGGCGGCTGGGTTCCAGTCTGGGTCGAAGAGCACAAGTCGGTTTGCACCGATGAGATTGAGACCACAGCCACCGGCCTTGCTACTGAGGAGAAAGACGAACTCGGATCCTTCAGGGTCGTTGAACTTGTCTACAAGCTTTTGTCGTTTAGAGACATTCATGGTACCATCCAACCGCAGACTGCCATACCCTCTGTGACGGCAAAGTTTATCAAACATATCCAGCGTTTGGGTATAATTGCTGATGAGTACAATCTTGTCATTGGTGTCTTGTCGAATTCGAGCAAGCATACGATCGAGCACTTGCATTTTACCAGAGTACCAAGGCTTAACGTCTCGGTCTCGTCCGCGAGCGTCTTTCTGGACATAATCGTCCGGCCAAAATTTCTCACATCCAGGTAGGTCGTCAGGAAGGTTCAATAAGTCTGGATGATTGCAAAGCTTTTTGAGCATGCCAATGGCTTTAAGAGGCTGGCTGCCTTTGCCTCGGAGCAATGCCTTAATATCTGGACTACTAATAAAGTAGTTGTAGAGATCGAGTTGAAATGGAGCAAGGTTGCAAAACACGACGTGCTCGTACTTGACGGGCAGGTATTTTGAGAGAATGTCGTTGGTCCGTCGAATGATAAACTTGTTCACAAGTCCTAAGAGCTCTCGAAGTCGTTCATCTCCCTTCTCACGGTCCTTGTCGCTGCCCGCAGCATCTCGACCTTTCAAGATGGGTATCTCATACTGTTTTCTAAATTCGAGTCGAGTCCCAAGAAGTCCAGGGTTTGCGAAGCTTATAAGTGAAAAGTACTCGGAGAGATCGTTTTGAATAGGCGTGCCGGACAAAATGACTCTCCTGGATACATTTAGATCGTTCAACGCCGTGAACGTCTGACTGTCCCCATTCTTCAGGCGATGGCCCTCGTCGCATAACATGAGGCCAATCTTGGTGTTTTTAAGCTCGCCAACGTTTAATCGTAAAGTCTCATAAGATACGATAATGACTGGGCGAGTTACCGCCCGACCAGTGGCAATAGCCCACTGTCGAATCTGTTGAGTCAATTCTTCCTTGCTCAGCTTTCCGTCGATGGCAAATGGTTGAATGGCATCTGGCCCGAGCCATTTGACCAATTCATTAGCCCAATTCCTGACCAGACTAGAAGGGCAGGCAATGACTGCCTTTTGTATCGTACTCTTTCCAGCATCCGGTGACTGCTTCAACAACGTCCACATTAGAGTGATGCATTGTAAAGTCTTTCCCAATCCCATTTCGTCTGCCATAATGCAGCCATTGGCCTTCTCTTCAATCATTCCAGTGACGCATCTGTACATAAACTTGACCCCCTCAATTTGATGGGGCCGCAGCACCTTTGCAAGCTTCGGGTCTATCACAACAGGAACTTTAGGTCTCTCCCCCTCTACCACTTTCTTGATGCCTAAAATCTCAGCTAAACTCTTGTTCACTATCGGCGCATCAATCGTCGGAGCTGCGGGTTCTTCTGCTTTCTTCGCTTCTTCAATTGTCTTTGGCTTTTCGTCCACTGTAGGATCGTAGAGAACTATTGCAAATTCTCCGGCCGGGTCGTGCAATGCCTTTGCAATGAAGACTGCTCCCTGTCGAAGTCCTAGTGTCGGAGGCGGCCGATTCGGATTATATACTGCAGAGTCCTTATTGATCAGAGGTACTGCGAATCGTTTCCGAAACATAGTATCTTTGTCCTTGACCTCGAATACTGGAAACCTATTCGCATCTCGATTCGCAAGAGCTAGTCGATCCTCGTTCGTCCATGGTTTATCTCCATCCTCCTTGTCCCCATCAGCCCCTCCATAATTGACCTTCCTTCTCTTCCTCGCAGGTTTGGCTGAATCTCGAGTGGGAGTTGCTGAACCTGGACATTTGAAGGGTCTGACGAGTCTGTCTACGGATTTGGGGGTGTTGGTATATAATCGATTTTGCGCAGAGGGCGCCTTGTCTCCCAGAGGCGAGTTCTCCTTATCGTCGCTCAGTGTGATCTTGAATGGCTTCTTCAAATCACCTACACTCTTTGGAGTCCCGGAAACAGTGCCCATTCGTTTCTTTGCGAGAATCGGCGTTGGCACCACCTGAGTGGCTAGCTCGTCAGGCGGAGTGATCATCATTTGAGGGAGTCTTTCGCAGAACTATGTATACGTCAATCGGGCATCTCGAGTTTCCTATAGTCGAATCCACGTTGTGGTGTTGTTTCGTGACTGGCACAAGCTTGACGCGACGCGCTTCATCACACGCGATCACGTGTTCTCAAAACAACATCGAGAACCCTGCTCGAAATCTTGGCGAGATATTTTTCTTGAACAGCAATGCCGAAATCATCCGAATTTTCTTCGCCTTCCCCGAACTCAACATCCTTTTAATCCGTCATTCATTTCCTTACAGACTGATCACTCTTTGATTTAAATTGCTCTAGAAACCTAGAAAGAAGTCTGCAATCAATTGCCCGGATTCTGTCAGCTTTTACGCTAGTTGTCCTCTCTTTTTCTCTCCGGCCTTTCCTTTGCCACTCCGCTGCCCCGCAATTAACCTTATGTCTGCCCCTCCTCCTCCATCAAGACTTGACGTCTTCTTCACCAACAACCAGACACCAATACTCGCGGGCGCCTTTGCAACCCAGGTCTGCCATCACCAATACATCAAGCGCTCCGAGCCAGCCATCGCGTCTACCATCAGCTCGTCGCGAGCTGCGTTCTTGCCTCGGCCTTTGAAAGCTGGTCTTGCTTGGGGAGTCGTTTTTGTGGGATTGTTGACGCAAATTACTCTTGCGAAGCAGGCTGTGAGGGATCACAAGGATCCTGTTCTAACTCAGGCTCTGAGGAAACAGTCTTGGAAAAGGACAACTGAGGAGAAAGCTTGATCGATAGTTGCTTTTAGGAACGGGAAAATACCCAACGATCGAATTGTATAACATACCAAAAATGGCCATTTAGACGACACAAACCCACAACGATCTCCACTCAAATACCGAACGAATTTCAACGAAAAAAATCATATATTATGTCCGCCGACTTCTGGGCCGGCTACATATCCGGCGCCGCAGGAATCCTCATCGGCAACCCCCTCGACCTCATAAAAGTCCGTCTCCAAGTCGGCACTCCCTCCCTCACAACCACAACCACAAGTTCACCCTCACCCTACACCTCACAATTCTCCTCCGCCAGCTCTCTCATCCGCGGGGCCACCGCCCCAATCCTGGGCTACGGCGCCCTAAATGCCCTCCTATTCGTAACCTACAACCGCACATCCACCCTCCTAAACGCCAATCCCTACGGCACACCTCCAACCCTCTGGACAACCTGGGTCTCAGGAGCAATCGGCGGTCTCGCAACATGGGTCGTCAGCACCCCCACCGAACTCATCAAATGCCGCGCGCAGATCTCCACATCAGCAAGCGCATCTTCAAGCTGGGGTATAACCAAAAACATCATCCGCACAGATGGACTCCGCGGGTTGTATTTCGGCGGTGTAGTCACAGCGTTGAGAGATAGTATTGGTTATGGCTTTTACTTCTGGTCCTACGAACTCAGCACCAGACTCATGATGTCGAAGATTGAGTCTGGTAAGACGGAACCACGGGTGCAAGAATCTGCGAAGGTTTTGCTGTGTGGTGGGATTGCGGGTGTTGCGACGTGGGCTAGTATATTTCCCTTGGATGTCATCAAGACGAGGGTTCAGACGCAAGTGTTAGGCCCTAGCTCCGAGAGTGCACTATTACTTGCAAGTGCAAATGTGGGTGCAGAGCAGAGAAGATTAGGCGCTATAGATATAGCGAGAAATGCATATAGAAGCGAAGGACCAAGTGTCTTTTTTAGGGGGTTGGCTATTTGTAGTATTAGAGCATTTATCGTCAACGCAGCGCAGTGGGCTGTGTATGAATGGATCATGAGAGAGTTAGATCCATCGAGGAAAAAAGTGGTGACTTAAGATATACCCATATAGATCAGACATAGGGATAGACTACGTTAGACAAGTTCATGTATTTGTTACGCTAAAAGTGATGCCAGATCAGTTAAACTATTTAGTATATAGTTGACAACACAAGTAACGGTATAGCCAGCCGATATGAGGGGTATCCTCCAAGGTCTTAAAAAACTCCTATCATGCAATCGATTTCATAATATGCCGCCCGCTATGGGTATTTCTACAAAATCAACAATCGAACCCGTCCGATTCTTACAGAATCAAGTATAGTTGACAACTGTTCTAGTTGTACTGCAATTCCATACTGCTATTGCCAGCGCCTTGTTTGTTTCCACCCTTGCCCTGGATTGATTTTTGGTATTGATGGAATAGTTGAAATTGCTGCTGAACAAGTTGTTGAGGGGTCTGGTATTGCTTCTGCAATGGTGGGAAGTCTTCATACGCAACAGCTGCATTGTATGATGGTGTGGTCCCGTTTGAGTTTCTGTCAACATCATCTAATGATCGATATCCATGGTGACCGCCACCACCTCGTCCACCGCGGCCTCGTCCCCCGCCGTTACCTCTATTTCCACGTCCGCCACGATTGCTACGATTGCCTCGACTATTTCGAGCTCCATGGTTATCTCTCTGGTTGTGTTTTCCTTGACCACCATTACCATATGAGCCACTTGACTGTCTCATGTCATCGTCTTCATGCTTCCGCTTCAAAGCCTTGTTAGGGAAGAGAGACTCATACTCGTTCTCAGTTGGATTCTCTTCTTCTATACGAAGCAAAACTTTTTCTCCAACAGTACTCTCGAAAACAAATTGCTTCTCTGGTGGAAGAAGATCCCAGTCCTGGATCTTACCTGCGTCAATTGGGCGAGCGCCTTTTCGCAGAGCAAGAACGACAATCGGAGTTGGGTTTTCAGTATAATACTTCTTCGTTTCCGGGACTGGCTTTACACAAGCTGCCCAGATCTTGCTCTCGAAGACAGCAGTGCCTGTTACCTCCCAGGTCGTTCTGCTACCCATGCCACCAACTTTCTCTAGAATGCTATCTGGGCATGGCCGAGGAGTAATGAGAACATTGTTTGCAAGAAATTTCATCTCAGTATCGGGCATGTCTGGTGGGAGCTGAGCTAAAGTAAGTAGCCTCTGAGTGTCAGTGTTGCTGATCAAATATCCGGTATAGAAAACTGTCTTCTTGATCTGAAGACGTGTACCTCGTCGGGCTCGAGTGACGTGCTCATTGTGATCATTGATCAAACGTTGAACTTCAGCTGTCTCCACAATTGGATCTAGCTGCGTTGTCTCATCTGCAACCTGGACGACTTCGGCGATGATTGGGCCACGAGTCGGCGAACCACCTATGCCGTTTTGACGCTTGTTGTAGTCTGTGAAATAGTCCCTAAAGGCCTTGACATGGCGGGCTCGATCTTCGTAGACTCTAATATCCGCTGCACCTTTATATGTTTCCACGAGTATTTCGAGGAATGTCTGCTTGAAGTTCATTGTGCTCGAGAATCGTTCGTTGTTAGGTCCAGCTGCAGGCTTCAGCGATATAATGTCGAACTCCAACTTCTTGGAATTAACCATCTTTTTCAGCAATTCAGCAAAGGCAGGCTCTGCGCGCCCGGTGAGAAGGACTGTAAGTGCGTCTTTCTGCTCCATACTAAGTTGTATGAGCTGAACGATTTGTTCGTTCCACCAGCCTTGCCATGCTCTTGGTTGCTCTTTCTCAACACCCTCACCAGTGGCACCAAGAAACCTAGTATTGTGCCACCAGCCACCGGATGCGAAAGTATCTTGGGTTTGCAAGAAGCCTATCGTAGGTCCATTCCAGAGTTTTGGATTGGGTAGCGGACTCTTGAAGACTGCACTTGATTAGCCGTGGACTTGGGCGAGGGCAATGTGTAACTAACGGGTGTTGTCAAAATCGTAAACGTGAATCGCCTTGATTTTGTCAACGGCTAGAAATCATAAGTCAAAACATTCCCAGAGAGATAATTGAAGCCTACATGGCAAGTGACTGTTTGCGACAGACCAGCGATTCAGAGATGTGATCGTGTGCTGAGCCCTATTGGAATTTCCATTTGATCGCCCAGCCATCTTGTAAAGGAGTGCGCTATGCTGCGCGGTGAGCGTTCGAGTTGAAGTTACAATAAGGTATCGTCCTATTTGTGAAAGAATTTATGGGAGGTATTTATCGAGAGGCGTGGGACGGCTGAATCGATGACTTTTGAAAAAAGAAGAAGTGCGCAAGTCGCGAAATGTTGACTTGAAAAGTTACTTCTAAAGTCTCGACGAAATAGGAGGCGTTTGGGCCACCGTACTCGAGTAGTTGAAACCGCAACCCGGCAACTGCCACCGCAACCCCTATCCTCGACAGACCCAACCTCGACTCGACTTGAGTCCTTGACACATCTCAAAATTCACTCTTAACAGAAAACTATTCCCACGAGGAAGTCTATTATCAGAATTCTATAATACCTCGATGGCCACCTCCAAATTCCGCCTTGTCTAGCTCAAGAGCCATTTAATACCTCCCAATCTACCAGTTGCAATGGCTTCACTATCAGCAATCCGATATGTCGCTGCGTCTTCAAAATCGGCTCTTGGACATATCTATTTGCAATGCCACGTCAAGCCAGGCGCACGCAAGCAAAGACAAGGGATAGTATCTATTTCAGAGAATATCATTGAGGTGTGTGTTGCCGCTCAGGCTCGCGAAGGAGAGGCCAATAAGGCTGTTCGAGAATTGTTTAGTGTTGTAAGTATAGAAGTTTATATTCTCGATTTTGCTTGAAGGTCGGTTTGTTTCGCCGCTGGCTAATAGAAAATAAGGCTCTCAAATGTCCAAAGTCAGATGTGGAAGTTGTGAGAGGTCTTAAGTCGAGGGATAAGACTGTTGCTATAGCCGGGATCGAGATGAAGGGGGATGGGCAGATCTCTATTTCTGACATCCTAACAAAATTACAAAGCGCCATAGAATGAGATAGCAATACAACTTAGCAAGTTGCAGAATGACCGTTCACTACAGAACCAAGATTGGCAAGCAGCGCCTGATTTGGACAGCGCAAGAAGGAAGACAGCATCACTTCATCAGTTGTGAAGTGTGACCTATGGGGAAGATGGTCCATCCTTGTGTTCGTTGAGCTAGAGATTAGACTTACAATCAGCAGATGGGATTCTCCGGTAGAGTAAGAATGGCATTTATGCATTGGAAGCACGGTAGGTATATTTCGACCATTGTCTTTCCTTTCTCTTTTGTACCAGTCATCACCTCTCCTAGTTTTCATCTCAGAAATGTTTTTCGAATCTGGGGATACTTGAGGGATTCCGAATCTTTCTCTTAGCTTTCGCAGAAACAAACACAACGGATTTGAGAGAGTCTCTAGGTATGGGTAAGAGCTTTGCAGGATACTAGACTGAAACATTAGTTTTTCAAACGCAACTTGCTTCTCTTTCCAACACGTGACCACTGTAGCGGCCGGCTCAAAAAAATTACGGAAAAAGGTTCCTCCGCTGTTCGTATTACTAGCTTCCGATTGGTCATAATGAGTGGATCATAGTTCTACGCTTTCTACTGGTTATACTTAAATGGGCCGCAAAAGAGCCGTAAATGACTAGGGATTAGCTATTATTACGGATAGTAGTTATACTAGAATAGGAGTATAACTTATCTCAAAATATGTATGTATTCTAGCCGTATACTACCTATTTTGATATCACAAAGACCTCCACGTCAGGGCCCCCCCGGGAGGGGCTTTCGATAGCCGGTTACGCTTAACCTATCTCCTGAAAGGGACGGAGCACATGTTTTCTTCTCAAGCTGAAAAGCTACAACGGGATTGTCAATGTTATCAAACCTTTCTCCAACCATCGGACATTAGGGATCTTGTTTCGAGTCAGATGCGATCTCAGAAGTTGAAGCTGGATCTCATGTGCTCCGTACGCCAACAGAAGCTGAAAATGCTACGGAGTACTGCAACGCATCCCCCCTACTCGTTCGGCTACTCCCTTATTGGGTGGGGCTAACCGAACGAGTAAATGTTGCTTATTTAGCGAGCCTACTATCAGTGCGTTTTACCAGATGATTCAGCCAATCAAACTCATGGAAACTGCTAGAATTACGGGTTCCAATGGCAGAAAAACTGAGGCTGTTCCCAGATTCTTAGACACTGGAATCGACACAATGAATATCCAGAGACTACTTTGTACGCCAACTCGCACTATGCGCGGTCGCGAAGGACCTGATTCAGAGGCCTCTTTGTCTCCAGCGCCTGATCTTCCTTTCTCAATCTTCAACTCCATCCTGGGACTCTCAAATCACCAAGTACTAGAAGTACTATCAATTCGGCCGGCGGTGAGACGGTATTCTAGTAGATTATATTAAAATCATAGGTTGAAAACCCCTGAGCCAGAACCCTTACTCCGTATGTCCCACTAAATAACCAACATTAAGGGGATAACCTCCGTGCAACGTAGTACTCCGTAGCTTGCTCGCTTGAGGAACAAGTGCGTCATTCCCGGCATCTCGGATTGACGCCCTTGAAAGTTGACACAACAGTTGACTGAGCTGAGTCGTTGACAGTGGACACGTCGAAAAAAGCGTCGGTCAATTGGGAGAGGCTTGTGATCTCATGACGATCTGTGGCTCCTCTGATCCTGGCAGTGGCGGTGGTGGCAAACTCGCAAGAGGTGCCAAATCATGCTTTGACCCTTAACCTTACTGTACTCCGTAAGTAAGTATGGCACCAACAGTAAGCTTGCCGACGATGCTTGGCTCAGGAGACTCCAGCTGCCCAGCCGTCCAGCTCAGGCCAAAAATGACAATGGAGGGAAATAGCGGAAATGCTCGACAAAGGAAAGCGCACGATCTATTTTCCTCTCGACTCCTGACCTCCCGACTTCCCGACTCCTGACTCCTGACTCCTCAACTCGGTAGCTAGCAACACCAAGGTTACAGTCCTCCGTAGCCCTCACCTGGATTACAGTACCCCGTCCCTTCGTCTGTACAGTACGCCAGTCCTCCACGTTCTCCAAATTCAATCCTCCAACCTCCCACTTCCACCTCCGCCTCCACCTCTCCACCACCTCCACCTCTCCATCCCACCTCGCATCTCTTCGACACTTCTCCATTCTCCACTCATCTTGCCGCGACCTGCGCGTGATTTGTGTTCTCTTTCCCCTCCATCCTCTGTCCTTCCCTTCCTCCGTCCCTTCCTCCCCTTCCTCTCCTGTGAGACCAGAGAGTCTGGAACCTGGCTATCACATTCGCGACAATCTTCAGTCCTCGCTTACCTAAACCACGCGCCGGGCCTGGGCTGTTGTAGGCATTTCTCGGATTCCATCATAGCCGCGCCCAGCACCCAAACAACCTGCCGACGATTTTCCATCCAGGCTTAGAGCCGCCGTCATCTTGAACATCAGCCACCACGCATTGAGCACCCCCGGCCGCGCGTTTGTTTCCAGGACTGTAGAAGCTGTGGGCTGTGAGCCGTGAGCTGTAAGATTGTTGTCAACATGGAGAAAGGACCCGATGTGGCTGGCTCGTCGGCTAACAATTCGAGCGACTTCGTAAGTGCAGCGGACCTCTGCCATGCCTCCTATCGTATCTAACTGGCTCCTAGGTTCGCAAGCTCTACAAGTAAGCATATCGCCAACGTGCTTGACAATCAAAGTGGTACGGCCTACTAATGTGTTGCGACTCAGGATGTTGGAAGACCCTTCATACGAATCAATTGTACGATGGGGCGAGGGTGGGGAGAGCTTTGTAGTACTCGAGGTATGGCCTGCATGCGATTGAAATCTCGACACTGAATATTAACTTGACTTCCAGAACGAAAAATTCACCAAGTCCATCCTACCCAAGCATTTCAAGCATAGCAATTTTGCTAGCTTCGTCCGACAACTAAACAAGTATGATTTCCACAAAGTTAGGCAGAACAACGAAGACAACGTCCCCTCCCAATATGGGCCAAATGTCGGTACCCGCAACGTCACGCCAACCACCGCTTAGACTGACAATTGTTAGGCATGGGAGTTCAAGCATCCCGAGTTTCAAGCAAACAAAAAGGATTCCTTGGACAATATTCGACGGAAGGCTCCGGCCCCACGAAAACCTGCCCAAACCGTGGAAGACCCCTTCCCTCAGCAACAACTCGAACTCATCCAGTCACAATTGATGGCGACTCAACAACAACTCCAGCACCTCTCTGAACGATATGAAGATATTGCCCAAGGCCATATCGTCCTACTACAACAGGTAGTCAATTTGCAGAAGTTTGTCAAGAACCGCGATGGAGTCATGCAAAGAGTGCTGGGTTTTCTTCATAGCGTGGACTCACAAAGGCGAAATAGTCGGGTAGAAGGACAATTCTCAAACGGTTCTGGTTCTAGTCTAGGTCAAGGAGACCCAATGTCGAACCACGGTACGATCGACGATCATCCTGCTTCTCCGCTCCAGCAAGCTTCTGATTTACTTGATGAGTTCTCTGCCGAGAATCTTCCCAATAAGGATCTTGAACACATGACCCAGGTGTATAATCTTCGAGCCGATTATTCTTCCCCTCCCACAGATCCAGGAACTGTCCTCCCACCGCCGCCTGATCCAAATTTGAGTTATCCCACGGGCAATGATCTCGATAACAATATGGTCTATCCTGTAGGTCACACAAATGGCATCGACCCGGTCCACAGCGAGCACATCAACAACATACCCTATTCTCTTCCACCCAACGGAATGCTACCTTCAGCCCCAATGCCAGAAGCCGTTCTCGAAGACACTTTGATTCTAGGACGGAAGAAGAGTTTGACAGAACCAATCTGGGGAATTAATAAGCCCACGGTTCTTCTTGTAGAAGATGACAAGATGTGTGCAAGGATTGGCGCGAGGTTCTTGCAACAGTATGAATGTGGCGTTGAAATCGCTGTGAGTGACACACCATCCTAGCACCGTATCAGCATACTAACATGTCGCAACAGCGTGACGGTCTCCAAGCGGTAAACCGGATGAACAGCGGAACTACCACTTTTAACCTTATTCTCATGGATATTATTATGCCTAATTTGGACGGCGTGTCCGCAACAGTTTGCATCAAGGAGATGTGTCCCAACATCCCTATCATTGCAATGACATCTAACATCAGAGCTGATGATATTGACATGTATTTCCGCTATGGTAAGTCCGAGCTACATGAAACTATTCATACTTTTGTTGACTCCAGCAGGCATGAACGATGTTTTACCCAAACCTTTCACTAAAGAGGGAATGCTCAAGTCTCTTCAAAAGCACTTGCCCGATTTCTTAAAGAACCAACAGTTCCAAGCTCAAGCTCAGATACAACATCCAGGAGGGTTCTCCACCCCAACCACTACGCATCCACCACCACTTGGTTTAAGTATGCAATTATCAGCATCTCAAGCTAAATCGATCAAGGACGAAACATCGCCTGGAAAATCTCCAGCGACAGTGACATCATGGCACTCACCAAGTGCGATGACTGGTCAATCGCCGGTAGGGAACGGACAAGTAGGCTTTATGTCGCAACCGATGAGAGATCATCCTTACACCATGACGCCCCCGCATCCTAGCCAACAGTCGGTCTTCCCTCCTCCAAATGTGCCAGTGGGGGGTCCTAGAGGAGGCTCGCATGGTCGGGTCATGTCGGATTTGAGCGGTGGCGCGCCTGATGACCATCCCGAGAAACGCCAGAGAATGTACCCGCCACCAAATCAGGCAGCCGGCTTCCAGCAATGATTGAATCTCACGGCCAGCTGTGAGGAGAATCTCCGTTGCCGTGGGGTTCGTCCGTGCTGCTTCATTTTAACACCTGTATATTTTAACAGTTCTGTTTTACCTTGCGCAATTTTCGAAATGAACACAACCGGGAGCTACTAAAGAAAGGCGGTTTAAAACCATCGGATCTAGACAGAATACCATCACAAGTACCTATGGCGTTGGGACCTCGCACGGAGGGGCATTTGACAGGTTGCATGGTCGAGTGCAACTGGATGGGGGTCGGCGTTCGCTGGGGCTCTAAAAGGCCTACCAGCTTCATTTGCATTTGTTGTCTATCTAAATCTTATCGGTAGATATAAAACATGGTTTAAAGCGTGTTCGAAGCTTTTGTGAATCTAAGATAATATCAGTATCTGAGGGAGGAACGTGTGGGGATGATGAGCCAACCAAATTTTCTCTCTCAACGACACTTTTTTTTTTAACAGAAAAATGGAAAAATGGAAAATGAGAACACAAAGCGGATGTGACGTTGAGTTTAAGTAGTTGAATCTGCATCTAGAACCCTGTCTTGTTATGAGTCTGGACTCATCCATATCACAGAAATCGTCCGACTGGCTTAGTCATTCACTGCGGACCCCTGTTCTCAGCCTTGTCCCACGGATGAGGCTGGCGCGCTAGCCTTTTCTCTTGGCACAAATTCGCTGTGAAGCACTTGGGTGAGTCAATTGAGGTTGAACTGTGTGTTGATTTAACCCACCACGAAACAACGCCTCACATCAGGAATTGACAATTCCCACTCAAAGCTCCACATCAATCTGCTCTTAGGAGGCGTCGGATATTTTGATTGAGCGGGAATTTCGAGAGTTCTCAGCTCCGGCGCAGCATGTCGCAAAAGTCTGGCAAGGGAGCTGGTGCTGGGACAAAGGTACCTGTGAAGGGGAAGAAGGGTGGGAAGAAAGTCGAAGATGAGAGAGAAGAAACACTACAGGCTGTGGTATGCGATTCTTTAGTCTATGAGTCCATGTGTCAGATTTCGTCGAAATACTGATTTTGTGCAGATACTCGCAGACTCGTTCGAAACGCGGTTCAATCCTTTCACATTAGAGACACCAAGAGTAAAACTCCCAGCGCATGTTTATAGCAACAGCGGAAGACATAGAGTTGAGATTGGACTAGAATGAATGAATGCTAATAGAGCAGTAGTGTCTCTTGCCGTTAGCAAACACACCCCTGATCGAATACACCTTGGAATTCCTGGCTATGTCTAGTGTCGCTGATATATTCGTATACTGTGGAGCGCATACGGAGGAAGTTGAGAGATACATACAGGCTACGAAGTGGTATCCACCAAACTCAATCGCATCGCCATTCAATACCCTTGAAATTGTCAAGACCACGGCTCGATCAGTTGGAGACGCATTGCGAGATTTGGACGCTCGAGATCTGATTACTGGAGACTTCTTACTCGTCCATGGAGACTTAGTCTCCAATCTACCTATAGACCAAGCATTGGCTGCCCACCGAGCGAGGAGAACCGCAGACAAGAACGCTATCATGACGATCGTACTACGAGACGAAGGACTCGAACCTCAACGAGAACATTCGAAAGGAATCGCGCCAGTGTTTGTACTAGATCCAACAAATAATCGATGTTTGCATTACGAGGAAATGCATCCTTTGCAAGCAAACAAATATGTCAACATCGATCCAGATCTGGTAAAGGAGAACACCGAAATGGAAATCAGGACAGATTTAATAGACTGTGGCATAGATATATGCACGCCCGATGTCTTAGCGCTATGGGCGGAATCCTTCGATTACGAAGTTCCTCGGCGGCACTTCCTCCATGGGGTTTTAAAGGATTACGAATTGAATGGCAAGACTATTCACACGGAGATTATCGAGAATAGGTATGCTGCAAGAGCCTCAAATCTTCAGTCATATGATGCCGTTAGCAAAGACGTTCTTGAGAGATGGACCTTTCCATTTGTCCCAGACAGCAATCTTTTTGCAGGGCAATCGTATAGGTATGGGAAGGGCGGTATATGTAAGGAAAATGGCGTGGTCTTGTCGAGGACTTGCAATATAGGCAAGCGGACTATTCTCGGTAAGGACACTAGAGTTGAAGAAGGAAGTAAGGTCTCCAGTAGCATTATTGGACGGAGGTGTACGATTGGCAAGAATGTCACAATCAAGGAATCCTATATCTGGGACGATGTTACTATTGGAGATGGTTCTACCGTGGAGAGAGCCATAATCGCCAATAAGGCTATTGTTGGGCAGAAAAGTCATATTCGACCAGGAGCTTTGGTCTCATACGGGGTTCACATTGACGGCAATCAGGAAGTCAAAGGATCATCGCGAATCACACGAGCAAAAAGGCGGAAGAACAGTATCGAAGAGGAAGTTCCGCCAGATCCAAAGATAGTAGGAGAAACGGGATCCGGCTATGCCTTCGAAGACAAGGACGAGGTCTCCGACGACGAAGCAACCGCATTCCACTCAACTCTCATCTACTCCACCGCCCATCTCAACATCTCAACCGAATCTATATCCACCATCTCCTCCGAGATCAGCGCTCCTTCACCCGCCACCTCCCGCTCCCGTCACTCAAGCTTCATATCCGAAGACAGCGAATCCTGCACCAACGAGGCCTTCCACCACGACGCCGTCGAAGGCCTCCTCGGCACCCTCCGTGAAAATGGCGACTTCGACTCCGCAAAACTCGAATTCATGGGTCTCCGACTCAGCAACAACGCCACGGACCAGCAAATCCGCCGCGCCATCGCCGTCGCATTCACAAAACGCATCTCCCAACTCGTCGAAAACGACAAACTTGACGCCACCAAAGCCGCGGCGCAAGCATTTGGCGTCAGCGGCGCGGACCGCTTCATCAAGAATGTGGCGATTGGCGATGATGGGAGTGAGGCTGATCAAGTTGATTTTATATATCGCTTGCAGAAGGATCTGGTGCATAGGAGTAATGGGGCGATGATACTTGCTGCGGTTAGTCAGCGGTTGTATCAGATGGAGATTTTGGAGGAGAAGGCGTTTTTGAAGTGGTGGGGGGAGAGTGAAGGGTTGGGGGAGGGGGAGGATGATGGGATGAAGGCTGTGAGGGGGAAGACTAAGGTTTTTATTGATTGGCTTGAGGAGGCGGAGGAGGAGGATAGTGATGAGGATGAGGATGACGATGAGAGTGATTAGATATTCTGTGGGTCTTGGATGTCAAGTGTCGGAAGTGAAAGAATCAATGTGAGCATCCATGAGGCCTACAGGAACCAGAAATCTTGCCCACAGATCAAAAAAGCTTCTCCAGACTAAACTGAACCCGACTTTTAAGGGAATTGAACTCTGGAAAGAGAAATCCGTACATCGGATTTTTAGACGGTGCGAGTCGCTCCATGCATTTTTCTCTTCTCTGTTATGGTGCACCTGATGGGGAGGGATCCAAAGTCGACACTGAAACACCAACTGAGAAATTAATGATCTGTTGATGCTCTCGTCATTACCAGTCAAACGCTCGAGGAAGGAGGAGGATTATGGGAAATGGTGCGCCCTTAGCCTCTCTTCTCGTTCAAGGTGGACGTATTTAGGAAAACCCAGTTCAAGGGCGTTTGTGGGTTCTGTCGATTGTTGAAATGCTGCTGTTCTGATTTTGAGATCTAGAAATTCAGAAATCTACGAACTGGGTTTTATGGACAGAATCGACGCATGTGAGGTATGTCTTCATATCAAAGGCAACCCGCCCGCAAGCCCAGCCACTAATTTCCGTCCCCACACCCAATGAATCGCTTTTCGGCCATGCCACACGTTATATCAAGTCCTTTCGTCTATTCTCAACATTGACCCCCTCATTTACTGAGGAGCAGGGGCAGACTTGATCTCATCCGCAGCATCCTGGGCAGTTGGTGCTGGGGCAACAGGCGCAGCAGCCTTGCCAGCATCGGGAGTGGCACCAGGGTTCACCGCCTCGGTGTTGATGACAGTCTCCTTTGCGGGTTCTGACTGCCACTTTGGAGGTTTAGCCCATTCTGGGCTGGTCCATGGACCATCATCGCTGAACAAACATCCATCACCAGGGCACTCGCAAGTTCCGCCAAAGTCCTTGGGGAGGTTCTCAGCTGGAATTTGCGCGAGGAGCTCCTTCTGGTAACCACCGCCAAGGACGTGGATCTTCTCAACGGTAACAGGATCTAACCAGCCCTTGACAACGCTGAAGACGGTGGAAAATCCCCAGGGGGCGTTGATCATGTACAGCTTGCCGAGTCGCTCTGGGTAGTAGTTCTGGGATATGACGGAAGCTTGCTTGACGTATGAGTAGACGGAGCTGACCTTACCAAGCCCAACACCCTTCAAGTCCATAATTGTGCAGCAGGTCTCGACGAGGTGACCGGTTTTGCGGGAGCAGGCTGGCAATCTTGGATCGGCGATCTTCTCGTACTCGACTGCGAGATTTTGCAGCATTCGTTCCGAGGTTGTGATCTTGTACATGGCTGCGAGATCGATGTTTCCCAATTGCTCGATGTATACAGGTCGCCCATCCTATTGCCTTATCAGCGAATGTTCGTGTGCATCGAGATATGAGGTTCAACATACCTTATCGGTCTTGTGGTAGTATTGGGGATAGTATTCGAAGACTTGTGGTTTCTCCTTGTAATCGAAATTTCGGACGAGATCGTCCAGCCCAAAGTCTTTTCGCCATTGCTCGCTTTCGACGAACCTTTCCGAATGTTAGTTCAGGTCGTGTAGCTGTGAGTGGGGGACGTACATCTTCTCTGCAAGAGCTACATCGAATTTGCGAGCGCGCAAGAACCGCAACTACACCGCCAGATCAGCTACGGCTCTATTTCCAAGTGTATCGCAGACTTACAAGACTCAGTGTATCGAGGCGCTCTGTGCAACCCAAAGATTCGAGCTTCATTCGCAATTGATGAACCTGGGCATCTTGTTCTGGGGTTGTGTGGCCAGGATGGCCTGGATGAGGGTTTTCGGAGATGGTAGGGTAGTCATAGTCGTCGTACTTAGGATCCTGCTTTATGGAGGGCATTTCGGCAGCCATGACGAAGGTTTAAAGTAAGATTGTGGGAGGTTGAATTGCTGACTTGTCGAGAATCTGTGTTGACAGCAACAATTTAAGCAGGGACTTGCCTGGATTTTGAGGGGCAGAGGAGTCGCGATGATGCTCTGCGCCAACAGGCGAGCCAATGAGAAAGCTAAGCTGGACAAGGTAAATAGGGGTATCATCTATTGGAGTCCGGACAGCAGACGTAGGCAAATCTAATGACGACCAATATAATGCGTCAAAAGCACCATTTATCCGTTAATCTGGATCGCAATGGATTTGAGACAACTTTTAAGTGGTCGCACTGGCAATCGACTCTACTTTGCCCTTCGGCCTCGGATTTTGGTAGTTTTCCTTTTGTTGTAGATTGGGTCCTTCAACCATTTGAAGATGCATCCTTCCCTGATTCTAGAGCCTCATGTTCTTGTTTCTCCTTTCGCTTCATTGTGACATCCCAGTTATATACTCTTGCAGTAGCAACATCCATCGTCTGTCGCTCATTAGTCCAAGGCTTGCTGGTAAGGCAGGGAAGTTTGTTGCGCAACTCACCGTAATTTGTTCCCTTAAGAAATCAAGATCCTCCTCGCAATTAGTCAGATTCTGCTTCGCGGTTGCTAACCTCGTCGTGAGCAGTACCTCCGCTTCGTCTATCGGATACGATAGCATGACGTTTGCCTAGATCGCATTAGGCCACAAGATCTTCCAATATTCGTCAGACGACGTACCCCCAGCCATAGATAAACCTCTTCCGTTGGTGGTATTTCTGCTTTCGCAAAGAGCGTATCGTTCAACTCGAATGTAGTTTCAAGGGGCTCGGAACCTGGCTGGGGCGTCGCGTCAGTCCAAGAGCATCAATATTCCGGTTCGAGCAATACCTTTCTCGTTTTCAGGAATTGCACCATGTCCAGCGTCTTTTGAATGTCTGGTATCTTGTCCCTGTGCCCAGCCTCCGCTCGCTGTTTGTTCGTTTCCATGAACTGATATTTCCTAACCTTGAATGAGCTCCAGCATATCCAGCCGCTATGCGCCAACGTACGATATCATCTCCTGGAACTTCTTCAAGGTGGTTTCAACATCTGCGCGCGAAGTCACATAGTCCTCGACCTTGTCCACGAATGGCGCGACGGGGATTCCTCGTGGATTCGTGGCTGGAACCACTTCTTTTCTGCTCAAGGAAAGATATTAGTTCTTGTTTCTGACAACCGACTCGATTACAGAAAAAGTACGTCCTCACTTTGATCCTTTGTCTGCCATTTTTGACGTTGTGTTCTCTTGACTACCAAGTTCAGGTAGCCATTCAAGGCACAAGCATTCACAAAAGAATATCAAAGCTAACGCTCGGACCATCGACGGGCCGTGGGATCGCTACTCATAGATGCCTGCACTCGCCGAAACCGCACCGTGCTCGTCTCGTCACCCCGCCTTAACCTCGTGTGATATCATTCCTTTCGAGTCTCACAGGTCCTCTCTCGTTGTACATGTACCCCCAGTGTAACTGTATCACAGTTACTATTTTCTTACGTCGATGATCGAAACCCTGGCCATGACATTCGAGTCCGAATTTATTCAAGATGTCCTCCAATATGCTCTCACTCCCCTCGACTTGGTCGCGACCGAGGCCGAACCGCCAATACAAGACGAACGACGGAAGTTGGTAGAGGGCGTTCATTTTACGAGACAATTTATCCCGACATACCACATGGTTATTTTGGGCATAATAGGTGCTGTTGCTACCTTCGAATGGGTTAAAAAGCTAAGGCGGTGGAGGAAAAGACGGGCTGCGAAACTACAACCATTGGACAACAAGTCAGGAAGTACATCTCGAGAGGGACAAACGGAGGAGTTCTGGACGGCCTCTTCTTCTGGGAGCAGCACATTGGAGGGCACAGCAAGTCCCCCAAGGAAGGAAGAGGACAGTGAGGAGACCCCGCTGCTACATGACGGCCATACCACTCACCCACCACAAACTCGACGAGCGGTTACTCGTGCAATGAAGGCATTCATGATGTATCAGCCACGCCGTATCCCAGTTGTCAACAAAGCGCTCCCGCCGAATGGCACAACGTTTGGCATCGCAGCCCTGCTTGGTCTCAACCTTTTTTACACATTCTATCGCATAAATCTCGAGATCCAGCAGTCATTCGTGTTTGCCGATAGAGCTGGCCTTCTTTTTGTGGCCAACCTTCCATACCTGTATGTGCTAGCCGCCAAGAACCAGCCATTGAAAGCCCTCACTGGACGGTCGTACGAATCGCTGAATCTTGTCCACCGTCGGCTCGGTGAGTTGCTCTGCTTTCAAGCACTTTTCCATTTTCTAGGTATGGTTGGTGTGTGGTACTGCTTGCTCCGGCCCAGCGGTTTCGGCTTCGTCCGATTCCTGATGCTGAAAATCGTTGTTTATGGATTAATTGCTTTTTTCGCTTATGAGCTCCTGTTCCTCACGTCACTTGCTAGTTTTCGTCAACGATGGTATGAATTGTTCTTAGGTATACATATTGTTCTGCAGGTTTTGGCTTTAGTTTTTGTCTATCTGCATCATCCAGGAGGCAGGCCATACGTTTTCGCTGCTTTGATTATATTTCTTTTAGACCGACTTGTCTATCGCATCCGCATTAAGAGCACCACTGTAGAGATTCAAGCCACCATCATGGAGGACGATGAAACAGTGCGACTTTCCTCGAATGTCATCCTTCAGCCCGAAGGGCACACCTCGATCCTTTTGGGGAAAGGCATCACTGAAGGTTGGCGTGCTACTGACCATGTGTTTATCTCTGTTCCCTCGCTGCGATCAAGACATATTTTACAATCGCACCCATTCACCATAGCCTCCAGGGCACCAACAGCAGACGATAGTCAAGCTCGTCTTGAACTCCTAGTTCGTGCCAGAGATAGCTTTTCTGCCGATCTTCTCATGCGCGCTCGCTCGCATAAACATATCACCGCTCGTTTTGACGGTCCTTACGGTAGTGCTCATGCCCGGGATATGCTAGAAGACACAGATCTAGCTATACTTGTGGCAGGCGGTAGCGGCATTGCGGTTATATGGCCACTCGTGCAACATCTCTTGGACATCTCACGGACCTCAGACGAAGAGACCGCGCCTAGTTTTTTGACGAAGAAGCAGAAAATCGTGGTGATCTGGGTGATTCACAAGGGAGAGCATATCGACTGGATCGGGCGAAGAGCACTGGCTGATACGGAAAACAAAGGCGCTAAAATTCTTATCCCACGAGCTACAGAGGAAGTTGGACGGCCGAATTTAAAAGACATGATCGATCGGGCCACGCTGAATATCCCAGGGAATGACAACGGCTCGAAGACGATCGGTGTTGTGGTAAGCGGACCTGATAGCATGGGTCGCTTGGTTCGAAATACATGCGCAAGAATGGTCCGCAAAGGCATCAATGTCAATGTCACGGTTGAGAAATTTGGTTGGTGATTAAGCGAGTAGTTTAGAGTTAAGCGGTTTAGGCGCCCTGGGCGTGATATCCATGATTGCAACGTTTCAGAGGCGTTCCAATATACACTGATTGCGGGTTGGTCGCTAGCGTTATGACTTTTTGGATATTTGATCATATATACGTTTGGATAACACTTTGAGGATGTTAGAAAGGCTACAAGAACTACAAATTGCATACCAATGATACTATTTGCATATAGGAGGATTATGCATTTCCAGAAAATTGTGATACATTGAGTACGTAGCATCGTTTTAGGTATAATATTACGATCTTGCAATTGCATATCTACTACAAAAAGCATCAGAGCTAAAGTGGTTTCGGAACATTTTCCTTTCGTCTATCTCAGAATTATCTTAACTCTGAATTACTTCCAAGCAATTCTTCATAGCATAGAAGGGCGCAGCCCTGATATCTTCCTACACTAGTCGCAAATGTATCCCTATCAAAAGGAACACCAAATAGCCACATTTAAGGTCAACTCCATTAAATAACGCCTAAAAGTTATAAATTTTAATACCATCCGACAAGAAACCCTTCACGCGAAGCAGTGATACAGGATGATACTCGAATACTAAAATGCCGCCGATATGATATAACACGTTTAGTGTATTTTGAAATATATTCAGCGAGGTGTTAGACTTAATTTACCCTCTCCACCCTAAAATCGCTTGTATATAAATCAGTGGAGCTATACGGCAGACTATAGAGGGTTCGCGTAGGATTAAATCTTTACACTCAGTGTAGGTGTATAAGTGGGGCATGTTTCTTAAACGCCTCATTTCAAACCCTAGGTATCACAACACTAGAACGTCTAACCTGGAGACAATTAAGTTGTTGATTCCGTGGTGATCCCGAATAGATACTCGGGGTGATTTAAGCTAAATCAGGACGTTAGTTGTAGTACAAATGGTGATGGAAAGTAGGTACCTGTATAGTAAAACCATCGGCTCAACTCGACTCAACTCAAGCTATTTAATATAGATTCCTCTTCAGAATCATCGTCACCGGCTTCAACTCCTTCATCCTCTTCTTCTTCTTCTTCTCCTTCTTCTTCTTCTTCTTCTTCTTCTGCTAGTTTCGGAGCCCCTCTTCTCCGTATACGCCGTGTAAATTCATAGCTACTTACACTTATATTACTATTAGAAGATTTTGATCATAGCTACGAGCCGATGGTTGCTTATCGGGGCTTAACTCGAAAGCGTAATTCTCCTACGTAGAGGACTCCATCACTACTACTACTACTAGCCCTCTCTCCGTCATGTTAGATCTGTAAACACTATAAATTTATCCAATCAAATACTATATGAAGAGAAGTTCTGTACTATAAAAACGTAGGCTTGAATAGTAGATCGTAGTAATACTAATACCGATTCAAGGCTTTTAAGGGGTTAATAATACGGAAAGGGATACGGAAAGAGATTCGGGAGACTCGATTTCATTATACTTAATGTCGAATTGCGTTATATAAGTACTATAACTAAGTCGGAATAACTAATTAGACACCATTAGCTTTTTAATATTATAATTGAGTTTATTCTTGTCAGCCAATTTGACCTGTGCTAACTTCCAAGCCGTATTATCACCCCTCCGATCTGCTGCTTGGCCTTATATGATCTGCTATATACCTCCACAGATGTATATACATTCGTGTTTAGGGTGGAGGGGATAGAGTCCGCGGCAGCACCTTGACTGTCATCGACATCATCAGACTTCTGATTAGTTGGGCTACTAGCAACCGAGTACTAACAGTCATGCATACATACATTACTTCAATCTCATCACATAGAGCAAGAACTAAACGGCAATTAAAAATAAATAAAAACCCCTGTCTACTGGGCACTTTTTTTAATATATTAAAGTTTCTTACAAGTTATTCTAACCGCTCTTTTCCTCGAATATCCTATTTTCCCCCCAGCTCTCCCTCGAGATACAAAACCAAAGGCCCAGTACACTCCTACTCTCTACTCTATCTCTGAAGTGGTCATTTTCCACAATCCAAGTCGGAGTTTCAAAGCGTTTAGCGGAAGTAATTCTTATTATTTGCACCACACATCGAAAGTATCCAACATTATCTTTCTTCCCTTAGAATAGTGTAAATGTTGAACTAAAAATGAATACCGATAGAAAACTTAATACTTTTCCGAAGTTGAGACGCAGAAATGGTGATTCTTGCTTCAAATACCGACTCCATGTTGTGCCTTTGACTGAGACCCTTACATCGAGCATTTCCTTGCCACCCATATCTTTATATCAAGGTTTTTGCGATGTGCAATAAGAGCCCTACGCCCAAGATTTGGAACGGTCTAGGCCTTTTGGAAGAAGATGACTGTAGATATTACTTAAGCCGAGGAGAACCAGATATCACAATCTTGAGATGAAGTCTAATATTTTATCAATTAATTAGGTAGGCCTGGATCATGCCATTATCCATACCAAAATTAGTATATACAAGAATCGGTATAGTCTCTTGATCTTTTAGATCAATACCTCCTCCCATTTAACCCACCATGAAATCTCCTACCATTGAACCCCTTATTCTCAAGCCCGGTCTTCTTCTCAGAAGCCGTAAGAGCATTCCACATGTCCATGACACCAGCTCGCCTTGCAGGAAGCATGCTATATTGGAGGCTGTAGAGATTCTTGCGGTGAATTGGAGGTACGAATTTACCCGTTGCAAGACAGAGCAGGACGCGTGGTGAGAGGTAGTGTTTACGGATGCGATGGCCGAGCTGGAAGTATTGGTGGAACATGGCACGGAATGTGAGAGGGACGGACTGTTATATGATGTTAGTGTGGCTTTCAGGGAGATAGAAGAGTTGAAGACTCACCTTTAGGTAGATGTATGAAGTTGGGTGTGGAGCAGGGGAATTAGGCGTGGAAGGAACAAGTTGTTGGGTATCTTTGAGTTCAAATCGAATGCCACCTAATTTAATCAGTAACGTGAAATGCGAGAAGGTGACATGACAAACCTGGCAGTCGTTGGGAGTCTTTAATTCGTAACATGAGAGCGAAAAGTGGAAAATGGTTCAAGCACGCAAGCAATGTATCTAGAACGGCCTTGAGCGAGATGATTGCCATACGTGAGCATGCAAAAGTGAGGTAGAATACAATCACAGTTGGTAGTAAGAAGAAGAGAAGTGTGAACAATATGGTTCCCAGAAGAAGTTGATCAAGATCGTAGTCGCAAGAGTCGATTCTTTTCCTTAGCACGTTGTGCTTTTTGCCTCGGAAAAGTTGGAACAGGGAGAGGAGAATGTCGTATTGCCAGTTGAATATTCGAGCTGATGCGATGTAGAATGAATAGATGTGGAGCGTCAAAATCGAGACCAAGTCGGAGAAGAGTGCAATTGGCATACTTGCACCAGCAAAACTCGAAAATCCTATGAACCAAATGAGGTGAGGTAGAAACGGATGCAAAGTTTCCACGAGGCCTGCAGACATCAGTAAATATATCAATAGGAGTTTCTCGAAGACGTACCGGACCAATGATCTATGACCCACAAGAAAAGGTCGCCGAGAAAAGCTGCCAATTCATTGTTCAGCTTCAGACCGGCAGGCCAGTCCATCAGCCAAGAGATTGTCCGCTGCAAAGCCGCGATCGAATACAAACTAAGGATATCACCAATGAGTTCTGCAACCCAATTGGAGTTGTCGATGATATAGGAGCCTAGAGCAATGCCAATAATAACATCGTTGGCAACTAACCATAGACTGTTGTAGAATCTGATGTAGTCAGGATGGCTCGTGGTCACACTTTCCCAATCGTCTTTCCGTTTCCTCAATGTTATGTACTGCATCGGCCAGTAACAGAATTGCTGCAGACGAATCTCCACTTGTTGAGCCGTGGCCGATACATCTTTGAGTGCCGCATATTCTGGCTTTGCTCTCCATTCCAAGACTAAGAGAAATCCCTCAGCGGCAATCCTATGACACAACAGCCCAATGACAAACCCTCGTCTCATTATGGGATAGACATAGAGAGTGATAAGATGCCAGAGAGCTGTGATCACGAAGTCTCTCATACTAGTCGCTGACTCGACAACCCGCTCAGAAACGCTCAAACTTCGCCGTGTGCGCCTTCCCACGAGGGAGATGTTCTTTTGCAGGATCTCGTGCAATTCCCATGAACAGTTGACTTGGCTGACTATTCTTGGCAAAGCCAATTCCTTTTGTGAGGGGGGGTGTTTTGCTACAGTATGAAGCTTCAACTTCTCGACAAGATGCCTGGTCTTCTGCCGATTCTTCTCTTCCTCCTTCTCTTCCTCCGCATCAACAGTTCCGGAAGCATGAAATGCCATTTTTGCCTTATCCCCTAGTGCTAGAGAAATTGGGTCCAAAGATATGTACTGCATTCTGTTGGGTATTGGTCGCTCATACATGATGATCTGTATGGTGGAAGCTCTGGCACAAGAAATCTGCGGTAATCTCAATTGTGGGCCATTTTCTGCATGTATTTGAAGTATTTCAACTTCTGCTTGCGGGGAGTTGGCCAGGCCTAGGACGTGCATTGAAGATTGCCCACATAGTTCGTATATTCGTGATATAGGGTGGCTCGAATTTTGAAATAATGTCCCAGCCTTTAGAGCACTTTCAACACTTCGTGCCTATCCACTGGTCAGCGAGTTCGGATACTGTCGAGGAAATGTTGTTACGCACATCAACGTCCTCTAATATGGCCACCACAAATATATCAAGCCCTGAATTTCTCCAGCCAACTATGATTCCTGGGGATTCAGTTCTGGATAAATCCAAGGGCCAAAATATTCTCATGAGCCCATCATGATCGGGCATGACAAAGTCTCGCTTCCTAGTCTTCTAAAAAGAGCCTCGACGTCGTAATTGTTCCCGCGCAGATATTCCTGCGCTTGCAGACCTTGGGTGCTGTCATAGAATTAGCTGTAGGCAACGCGCCGGACGAATCTGCGCCTACCAGTGCGGTCTCCCTGGTAGCAAGCCGCTCGATGGGTATTATGAATAAGAAGAAGAACAGGGAGAGAATGGCAAACCCCTTTGCCGTACGCGCCTACATAAACTTGTTAGTGGGCATAATTATAAGACTCCTGACAACCTACAAGGACTCCGTGATCCCAAGCAAAGACTGCCAGCTCATAAAGACGGGTTACCAGATCCCAGCGCGCAGTAATGTATCCAGCTACGAAGATCGCAAGTGTGAGGACAGAGAAGGGGTGCATGAATCTTTATCTATCGCTGGCGCATCCTATTCTTCCTGTCGTCTTTTCGTCTCGTTTCCGGTGAGCTGTTGGTTGAGGATGCGGCAGCGAAGGTTGCAGTGCGAGTTTCAAATCGAGAATTTCCACATTATCAAAGAACGACAAAGCTTGCCAAAGGGGTTAAAAAATCAATCCCGTAAGAACATATGGGCCTTTCTGGGGACCAATTGTTGATGCCACTGCTTGGGAAAAGGCCGATTAAGTTTGAACTTCTGGTGGGCAGGGGTATAGGAAATTAAGCTTCTAAGCTAAGAGTCACGTGCAAGAACCCATCCCCGTTGAGCCCTCGCTTGCATTCAAGACTTCCAGTCCAGGCCAGCATGAACTTCAGCTAATCCTATACGACTTCAATCCTTGAGCAGAATTTTGCGTAAACTCACGGCCGAGCTTCCATGTTACTCAGCACCAACAAATGTATATCCTGTTACATATTTTACAGTCTTGTTGATCAGTACGAGAGACATCTTAACAGAGCCGAGATTGTTCTCAAGAGCAGTGACATTTCCCCGAACGCCTTCCTGATGCTGTAGTATGATGTATTTTCCTGAATGAAAGTCAGTATTTCCTGAGATTGATGGGTGATCTACCATTCCCACATTTTCTTCTCATGTTTAGAGCGTCATTCTCTTTGTGATCTTCACGGGCTTCTTCTAGCATTTTGTCGATGCCTCTCTTTTTCAGGACACTCTGGTCAATAGTCAGCGTATGAGATGCCAACAGAGACAGTCGGACAGACTGTCAAGCATTGCTTATAGTCTTTGAAAAGATCGGCACACTCATCTGTTGTGCCCTTTCCTCTTAGGTATTCTATCGAGGTTAGATTCGCCTACACGGGAAGAGGTTGTGAGTGAATGACGGCCTACTTTCACTGTACCACTTCAGGAAGCAAGAATCATAACGTCTATAAACGAAGTCAGCTTTGCCACCAGCAATATCTTTCTTTGAACACTCACTCTTTGACTTCATTACATTCAGGAGCTAATGAGGCCGACATTGTGATTTGCTTTTCTGAAGTTCTCGAGTCTCCCGAAGCTCTGAACTCTTCTGCTGTCAGCAGCTAGGCGGATCTTGCGCTAAGACCCGAGGAGGGGTCGGCGTTTCTAAGAGCCGACATTTTACATATTTTTATAGCTTGCGACTGCGAACATTCCTACTCACCTACTACAAATGCAAATGCGCTATACGAAGCCATGGATCAATCACAGGACTTCAAGTCCATGCAAGAGCAAGTGCAGACCGCTCTGATAGCAGCGACTCGAACAGTCGGCCACTTAGCTTCAGAAGATCTTGCATTCCAGCGATCGCTACACCCTGATGTAGGAACCGCCCTCAACGAACAAAGCGAACGACTGTTAGCTCTTTCGAACAGTCTGATCAAATCTGCCACATCGCTATCCGACTTACGGGTGCCAGTCCTTGAGGACTTTGAAGATGTGGAAAGTAATTGGAGGAGCGTGGTAGATGTGATTGACTCTTTGTTGGAGAAGACAGACACCTGCTTGGATGAGTACAGCGGAATGATCAAGCGTAAAGATAACACGAATACTGAGCAAGTATGAAGAATCCCTAGTAATTTGTTTCTGCGATACTTGTGAACTAACTATATTCCTAGGGACGGAAGTCTGTGCTAGGTAGTGCTTTTCGGACTCAGAACCTAGTTAAGCCACAACTTGCATTCGATCTCAAACCCGACAATGAAGACACGTCGCCCTGGAAGCCTCTTCTTACAATTAAGCCTCACGCCATTCTGCCATTGGAGGAGAGCTTAGGCACAATCACGAATGATTTCGATCAGATAGCGTATGACCACACCATTTCCCTTCCAATGCTCGTACTTCCACCAGTTGCGTCTTCTTCTATAGCCTTAAGCAGGCCACAAAGACAAAATGACAATCAACGAAAGAACAAATTGAAAAGAATGGGCAGTATGGAAGCAGAATCCCAGCGAAGCAATACTGACCACCACTTTAGATATAAACACCCCTACGAGACAGAAATCTTGCAGTTGAAATATCCCGATTCTGTCTATCAAAAGGCGGATCCAATCCCGTATCAACCAGTTGAGACTACCACTGCGACATTCATAGACACTGAAGAGGGTGTATTGGAAATGCTGGAAGAACTCAGGAGCGCTAACGCAATTGCCATCGACCTCGAGCATCATGATACAAGAACTTTCGTTGGACTTGTTTCACTAATGCAAATCAGCACCCGCGAAAAGGATTGGATTGTGGATACCCTCAAACCTTGGAGGCATAAGCTGCAAGTTCTGAATGAAATCTTTGCGGATCCGACAATTGTCAAGGTATCTCCCTTTGTTTGGTCTACTCTCTTTCCGCTTTCTAACAATCTAGGTATTTCACGGGGCGTTTATGGATATTGTGTGGCTGCAGCGAGATCTGGGTCTGTATGTTGTTGGCTTGTTCGACACCCATTGTGCCAGCAAAACTCTGGTTTACCAGGCTGGAAGTTTGGCGTTCTTGCTGAAAAAATTCATTAATTTCGATGCCGACAAGAAGTACCAGATGTCTGACTGGAGAATACGGTAAGGATCTTATCGACTATAGAGGTTTATGATTCTAACAATTGAAGTCCTCTACCAGAAGAGATGTTCTACTATGCGCGAGCAGACACGCACTACCTTCTTTACATTTTCGACAAGATGCGAAATGAGTTGGTGGACCTGACACTTCCAGGAGAGAACCCCATCGAGCAAGTTCTACAGAAGTCCAAAGAAATTTCTCTCCTGCGTTATGATCGACAGATTTACAACGCAGAAAGCGGTCGGGGCCCTGGCGGGTGGTACGCTGTGCTGATAAAAACGCCAGCACTTTTCAACAATGAGCAGTTTGCAATTTTTAGAGCTGTGCATGCATGGCGTGATCGAATTGCTCGAATCGACGATGATAGTACGCACTTCGTCATGCCGAATCATGTAATCACTAGTATTGCCAAGCTGATGCCCATGGACATGGTTGCTCTTCTCAAAATAGCTCACCCTGTCTCCTATGGTGTGAAGTCTCGCACTGGAGAGCTTATAGAAATTGTCAAGGCAGCTAAGGCACAGGGGAAGCAAGGACCTAGCATGATTGACGCGCTTCGTCTAGACTCAGTCGATGCTGTTGCCAAAGCCAATATTCCCGCTTTAGCTACAAAGCAAGCTCCAGTAGAACATGTTGTTGCCATAGTCGACGAGAGAGAGCTGAGAAGTGAGAACTCAACGTTCTGGGGAGGTGCTTTTGGCAGCAGCATCTGGGATGGAACTGCAACTCCAGGAAAATCGCAGGACATACGGCTTGCGGTACCATTACCACGGCTATCCTCTGAGATCTTTGCCGACCGTACTACGCCGGCTGCTTCCATCACCGTCCCCACCTTCAAGTCAGCGCCCCCAGTACCTGTATCGACAGCGGAAAAAGAGGAACCATTCATACTCAAACGCGGTGCAAAGCGTCAGAGAAAGGAAATCGGAGACCCCGAGGACGAGGGTGATGGCAAATATGATATCTCACCCAACGATCTCGAGGATCAAGTAGAAGACGAAAATGGTATGACTAAGAGGCAAACTAAGGCTCAGCGGAAAGCGGAGAAAAAAGCCATAAAAGAAGCCAAGCTTGCCGCTGCAAATTCTTCTACAGGCGTGGAAGAGGAAGATGAAGACGAGGATGAGGAGCCATTCGACTATAGTAAAGCCGAGTCGGTCCTGCACTCGAAACGCAGAACGGATGATCAAGGTGGTGGGAAGGGAAAGAAGCAGAAGCAGAAACCGTTTGATCCTTATGCGAAGAGCGCAGATGCGCCGAAAGGCAAGCGGAGAGCTCAAACGGAGAGAGCTGGGAAGAGTCATACCTTCAAGAAATAGTGAGGTCGGCCTAGATAAGGGAGATGGGACTTCTGGGATATGATGTGTGAATTAGAGGTTGTTATTTATACCCATGATGCTCGAGAAATAACAAAACCAAAGATCACCCGTACCATACTAAGACTACAATATCGAGACTAGTGCCTTTACAAAGCTATAGCGCTACTAAATAGCTTCATTATCCTTTACAGGTATCTTATAACCATTCTAGTATATAAATGTTAAGATTATATTATTAACCTCGGAAATCACCTTGTCAAGATAACTCTTTCCGGCCACCCATTGGTTAAATCCTACGGCGTCATTTACCGTTTATTTCTCCCAGTACGTTGTAGTACGATTTACTCGTCTATTGATGATGTTTACGGGCACGTGCAGGGAGAAATAAATGTAAAAGGACGCGATAGCATTTGACCAATGGGGGACCGAAAGGAGGTGTCTACACGAAGTGATTGGGGAAGAGATGTGATATGGCCTCAATTTTACATTTATTTCTCCCTGTAATTCACCTCAGGGGAGGGGCACAGACTATTACATGGCATGGTAGGAGTCCGTAGGACTTACCGTACTCCGAGTACGAAGCGAAGTCTGTAGCTGCGTACTCCGTACAAAGTACAGGGGTGAATAAATGTAAAATCGAGGTCATATCACCTGATTTTACGAAGGGCCAGCACCAATCACCTGGTGAAGACGCCTCTTTACGATCCACTATTGGTCAGATGCTATCGCGTCATTTTACATTTATTTCATCCTGTAGGTTGTAGTGCTGCTTTATCTTAGCCGTCTTGCAAGGGTCCCACTTCCTAGGTAAAGATACTAAGTAGTATACGCGAAATGACGCGAAACCTTGTCGCGTCAACGCGACCTCCCGTGCTTAGGCCCAAGTGGAAATCGTTCAGACAGAGTGTAAAATAACTGACCTTTTGATACCGATTGATTGCAGACGACCGACCAAGATGCCACACTCAGCTCCAGAAATATCTCTGACCGATGGACTGGACATAGTTATTGACCATGATATCGATTGTGACGGAGCTCCTGATGCTGTGGGAGCCCTGAGTGAGCCGACCCATGAGAACACCCTCGATCATGATATGATCACAGAGGATACAGAGGATACCCAGGAGAAGCAAGTAGAGGGCGCAGTGAAAGTGGAAGCAAAACCCGAAGTCAAACTGGAGGATCTTTTTGCAGATGTGGAATCAGACGAAGAGTTTCCCAGCTCCAACCACCAGAACATCAAAATTTCGAGTTCTCCAGAGGCACCCTCATCCCCAGCGTAAGTTCTTTGCCCCTCAGACGAAGATATAATACTAAACTGGATACAGGCAAGCAGGAGGTGATGCGCGTGCCTCGGACAATGATGTTATGCGGTCGTTTTACCAACGTCTCTTCCCCTGGCGTTATTTATTCCAATGGTTAAATCATTCACCCACGCCTTCGACTGATTTTGGACACCGAGAGTTTGCCTTTACTCTGCAAAATGACGCATACCTTCGATATCAATCCTTTCCTACAGCAGAAACGTAGGTCCCAGTCTTCTCAGGCAATTTGTCCTAGCTAATTTTGAAGTCTTCGCAAAGACGTCCTTCGCCTAATGCCCTCACGTTTCGAAATTGGGCCGGTGTACACCACTAATCCCCGAGATCGAAAGACCCTTCGGAAGTCATCAGCGTTTAAACCACTAGCGAAAGAACTTTGCTTCGATATCGATTTGACAGATTATGATGATATTCGAACGTGTTGTGACAAGGCAAACATATGCATCAAGTGTTGGCAGTTCATTACAATGGCCATAAAGGTTATCGATATAGCGTTGCGAGACGACTTTGGGTTCAAGCATATAGTGTGGATCTACTCAGGTCGACGTGGTGCTCACGCTTGGGTATGTGACAAAAAAGCACGGCAAATGGACGACCAGAAGAGGAGAGCAATCGCAGGATATCTTGAAGTCATAAAAGGAGGAGCACAAGGCGGGAAGAAAGTGAATGTAAAAAGGCCATTACATTCTCATGTAGCGTATGAGAGTCCCCTGCTTAGCTACACATTGTTTACTAACTCCAAACAGGCGGAGTCTAGACATTTTGAAAACTCATTTCCAATCCGATATACTGCAGGATCAAGACCCCTGGGAGACGGATGAGAAGTTCGATAGACTACTCGAGCTCCTCCCAGACAGGTCGTTGAATGATGCTCTCAGAAAAAAATGGAGTTCTGCTCCTGGTAGGGCATCAACCTCGAAATGGGCTGACATTGATGTCCTCGCTAAATCAGGTGCAAGTAAAAACCTAGATTCGAAAGCATTACTTGAGGCCAAGCAAGACATCCTTCTGGAATATACCTATCCGAGGCTTGATATAGAAGTCAGTAAACATCTCAACCATCTTTTGAAAAGCCCTTTTGTGGTTCATCCTAGAACAGGAAGAGTGTGTGTTCCAATCAATCCGATGAAACTCGGAGAGTTTGACCCTCTTGATGTGCCCACAGTCACCGACCTCCTCCAGGAAATTGACGAATGGACTGCCCCAGAGGATGACAATGGAGAGAAGACTGTGCAAGACTGGGAAAAGACACGATTAAAGCCCTATGTGGAATATTTCAAATCTTTTGTTCAGGCGCTGATGAAAGATGAGAAACCCGTGAAGGTCAAGAGAGAGCGGGACGAGAATGTGGCGGGTGCCATGGAATTTTGATTAACGAGAAAGATACTTTGGAGTCGGTGGCCAGGAATTTGACGACTCTCATGATATTGTTCCTCGCAACAAATGTGTAATTGGACCAGAAGGAATAGCCCGCAGTTACGGCGTCAGGCGGAAGACTAGATCGTTCTCATATTCACAATAGTGTAACGATGATACGGATTGCAGGGGTTATTGTCAACTTAGAGTCAGTTGTGCCAGATAATGGTCAGTGTAAGGATACAAAGCAGCAAGTTGACTATAGTGATGCATCTAGTGAATTTCTTCATGCTCCTCCCCTCACATATTACATGAAGTTCTCACCTTCATTTTAAAGCAGGCTACGCGTGAGCCTGTCAGATGGCCTGGGTCAAAAAGCTCAGCCAGCTTTTCGATCGTAAAAGGCTTTGCCCCATCTTTAGCATGAGGATGTGAAGTTCTGTCTCCTAAAATATTCACTGTTGAGAAACATTTTGGAATATCATATCTTAGAATTGTTAGCCTAAGGCAGAAGGATGTAAGGTTTCCATAACCTTAGCAGAAATCGCTTAAGACTTTGCCAAAGCCGTGCCGTCAACCTTGGAACTTCAAAGCTCAACATCACATCGTAAAGAACTTCCCACACACGAATCTTTCCCACAGCTCTGATCCACGTCTGCTAACACCACTTTGGTCATCGACTATCAATTTGACTGCTGTCCACATCATCACAGGCATACAGATACCCTCAAGCCAACCTCCCAACGTCAAAACCTACATTGCGCGACCTCCCCTACGCCGATTGCCCCTCTCCTCAATCTTCGGTCGCGGCCTCACTTCTACCAATTCACCTTAGGCCGACCTCCTAGGACGCCGCAGACCATTAATGATACATACCTCCCTTAATAACAACCTATAATCCGCTACCTAGATCTGCGTCCGCGACATTTGAGCTCGATATTTCCCGTCCTCTCGGCAGCACCACACGACCCCGACACAAAAACCAATACTATTACATAATGGCCGAATCTCTAGCAAGCCAACTAGAGTCCACAAAGCTAAGGTATGCAAGCGGTCATTGTCCTCTTGGAGATGAAGACGGAACAAAAACTGACTTTCAAAAGCGACGGGGCAGGATCGGAGGACTGGAAGAAGGCACTGAAGATTCCAGCCAAAGACACCAGACACCAGACAGAAGTATGACATCCTGCCACCGATATTACTTCTATTCTAACTATCTGCCTTAGGATGTTACTGCCACGAAGGGATTGGAGTTTGAGGAGTTCAAGCTCAATCGTGCCCTGTTAATGGGTATCTTCGAGGCCGGATTCGAAAAACCATCACCTATCCAAGAAGAGGCTATTCCTGTTGCCCTCACTGGGCGAGACATACTTGCACGAGCAAAGAACGGTACCGGAAAGACAGCGGCATTTGTGATTCCTGCCCTTGAGCGCATAAACCCGAAAAGCTCCAAAATCCAATGCCTCATTCTGGTGCCCACTCGAGAACTGGCTTTACAAACATCCCAAGTATGCAAGACCCTTGGAAAGAATCTAGGCATCAATGTCATGGTTACCACAGGTGGAACTACACTCCGCGATGATATTATGCGTTTGCATGACCCAGTCCACATTGTTGTTGGCACCCCAGGAAGAATTCTCGATCTCGCAGGGAAAGGGGTTGCCGACCTCGGCGAATGTCCCATGTTCATCATGGACGAAGCAGACAAACTCCTCTCTCCCGAATTCACACCTGTCATCGAACAACTGCTGCAGTTCCACCCCAATGACCGACAAGTTATGCTTTTCAGCGCCACATTCCCTGTCACCGTCAAGGTCTTCTCGGACAAGAATATGCAGAGCCCATATGAGATCAATCTCATGGATGAACTCACTCTTCGCGGTATCACCCAATACTACGCTTTTGTGGAAGAAAAACAAAAAGTCCACTGTCTCAACACCCTCTTTTCCAAGCTTCAGATCAACCAATCTATCATCTTCTGCAATTCGACCAACAGAGTCGAGCTGCTCGCCAAGAAGATCACCGAGTTGGGATACTCCTGCTTCTACAGTCACGCACGTATGATTCAAGCAAATCGTAACCGTGTCTTCCACGATTTCCGCAATGGCGTCTGCCGCAATCTTGTCTGCTCCGATCTTCTCACTCGAGGCATTGACATTCAGGCTGTCAATGTCGTCATCAACTTCGATTTCCCAAAGAATGCTGAAACATACCTTCATCGTATTGGCCGATCAGGGCGTTTCGGACATCTTGGTCTCGCCATCAATCTCATCAATTGGGATGATCGCTTCAATCTGTACAACATCGAACGAGATCTAGGCACTGAGATTCAGCCTATTCCTGCTACGATCGATAAAAATCTTTATGTTTATGATACCCCGGAGAATATTCCTCGACCGATCTCCAATTTCCAAACAACTCAACGACCAAATGCCGGTCGAGACCAACCACAACAGCCTCAGCAGCAACCGGGCAACCAAAGATCAGGTGGCCAGAGAGGCGGCTACGGCAATGGACGCCACAATTCCTCGAGCCAAAACGATGGACCAAGACAGCCACAAGGTCAACGTCAAGGTCAGAACTTCGGCCGTGGAAACGGTAGATTCGAACAGAACAGCCGTCGAGGCGGTGTCCAGGCAGGCCAAGGACGTCAAAATGGATACGAAGGTCAGAGAGGTGGGCGTGGTCAACAGATCCCACCTCAATAGGCCTAATCCCAAGCCATCTCACTCATGATGCTAGATTTTGTACATATTTCTTTCCTCGACTTGCATCATGATCGACTCGAGGCGGCACCACTATTCGCGATTTCGTCGGCATCTGGTCTCATTTCCTAATGCTGTCGGGCATCGCGTTCCGTCCACGAGTATTCCCTACTTGGCGTTGAGTTCCCGTTTGTGTAACATACGATTTTCGTTTTATATTCCTCTTTTCACGCCTCTCAGATCAGATGAGGAGCAGCGGACAGCAAAAGTTCAGCGGCTTTGAAACTGATATCATGACTGGATGGATGGCGTTCATGGCGTTCATGTGGGCGTATCGCACTCGCGATACTTGGGGCTGGGCTTGCAAGAAAGGCATGGCTGGCTGGCGTCAGCAAAGAGCTCTGGTTCTGTTTTGCTTTGGTTCCTCCTATGGTTCGCAAGTTGCCGGTGGATGGTGTGAGGAGTGGCAGTGCGCAATCTTTGGTTGGCAATGATTGCGAAAAGGCTCTGCTGCAAGAGGAGAGGTGAGGTGAGTGCCTAGGTTAGAATGAGGAGTCGCTGGATACCCCAATCGACAACCATGGTTACTCTTCTCGTACTCTTGAGAAACGGAAGAGCCCGACATGGAAGGTGTTGGTGGTGGAAGTAACGGGGAAGCAAAAAACAACAAAAAGAACAAAAAACCTTTTGGGGGGAAGTGCTGATTTGGAGCGCATGATTTCGCATCGGACTTTTGGGTCGATCATTGTGCGTATTCTCTTAGCAAAAATGAAACAACAAATTTCTTCTCTCACATGTTGGTCTTGGTTGAGAGAGAGTGATTGACAAACCCACCCGCATGGCCCACGACAGCTGGTGACAGCTGATGACAGCTGATGATGGTCTTTTTGTGATACAATTCAGCTTACAAGTGACTCGGGCTCTTTTCTGGCTCGTCATGGCACGCACCTGGACACAGGAGCTCGCCGAGCTGCCGAAACGGCTCTTCGTGAGGTGGTGGTCCGAGTAGGCAAGTGGAACTTTGGTCTGTCGATCTTCGTGGATGAGGGGGAAGGTTCCCGCGCCGGTTGATCATCGCCAGTAGGAAGAGCAGGAAAGAGAAGAAGAGAAGACGACCAGAGCAGGCTTGGATAAGAGGGGGGCGGGAGGAGAGGGCAGAGAAAAGGATCCGGATTAGAAGCAAGAGTGAGTGGTGACAGGACGGGAAGAAGGAGAGGAAGAGGAGAGGAGAGGAGGAAGAAGAGGAGGGAGAGGAGAGGAAAGCGGCCCCCTTCCCTCCCCTCCGCCTCCCCTTTCCTGATCCGAGCGAGAAGGAGTGAGGGACGGGGGAGACGAGTTACATATAAGCGAAGCCTCGCCTTCCACGAGCTGCTGAGCCATACCAGGCGCATGATGCCGTGGTGCGGCTTGCGGTGAAGTTGAAGGACCTCGTAACGAGGAACGAAGAGTGTGGGACGGCGGCATATTCGTTGGCGGCGCCGGGGGGGCCATGGGAGAGAGGTGGAGGACCCTTTACAGATCGCGGAGAAAAGTGGTCCGCGGTTCCTTGGTCTGGGGGATGGATGCCACACGATGCAGGTCAGTTGTGATATGTGGATCTTGATATATGACGGAAGAGAGAGTGGTGGTGGTGGTGGTGATGGTGGTCGCGGCGGAGGTGGTAGTGGTGGACGTGGTTTTCGAAAGGCTTCTAGAATGGGGTAGTACCCGAGATGCATTTTCTGATGGTCAGTTGTGGGAGGGATTGTAATTCAAGGAAGAAGTGGGAGCTTGCTACTTGGAGATACATGTGAGAGATGGACGGGTACAGGATGAGTATGTATACCTACGTCGGGAGCTTGGGGAGGGAGGCCTTGCTCGTTCCGAGGCTGGCGAAAGGGATGATCGGCAGCCGTAACTCGCTTAATCGCCAACGAGCATATCGCGTTGCAGCGCAGCCAAAAATCAAGACTTGGCCTACACCAAAGATAAAAACATACGTACTGTAGGTATACTAAAAAAAGGAGCACAACTATCCCCAGCCGTCCGCGACGGCATCTTTGGCACGCCGTCTGCCGACATCAAGATGACTGGCTTCGTACCAGGACAACCATACCACTCACATGTGTCCCTTGGGCCAGCTATCTGTCGCGCTGCTTACACGCATCAGCAGCATCTGTGATATTTCAGATTCGTCTCGACATCACCTGAGATCCTTCAATGGATTTGAGACGCTCGTTCTGGATGTGGGGTCGACGAGTATAGGATCTGCTCATGCGACACCAGCTGGGTATGGTCGAGGGAAGACCGGTACCCACGCCGACTGTGACCGACACCTGGAGTCTTGTGGCCATGTCTGAGGTCTCCTGCTCGAGATTCAGCCGCGATGGGTAGAGCACTCCGTACAGTACGACTTCGAGGCAAAGGGAGGGTGGTGAGGGCCCTGAGTGGTGGTTCGCACCACGGCATTACATGGAGACGAGGGCCTGCACCCCGTATTTTTGAAGGGCCTGACTCCGGGTATGGGGAAGAACGATGGTTATGCGAACTTCATGCGAACGCTTCGTGTGGAGATGCTTAGGCTGAACGGGATGGGAGGAACTTTCGGAGCGGAGCGAAAGTGGTCTTGGTCTGGGGAAGGGTTCTCTTCCTCGTCCTGGTGCGGTTTCCCATGGTTTGGAGGGTTGGCGTTGGCGGTGGAGATGAGTGATTACCAGGACGACGAGGCAAGATGGCGTGGTACGGTAGGACGTGACCAATGGGGATTGAGGAGTGACCAGTTTGAACTTTGAAGCCGTTGATGGCTCCCTCTGTTTCCCAGACAGCCACCTCATCCACTCCTCCGCAGACCGCAGATGGCGGACGACAGACCGCTGAGGATGGAGCCAAGAGAAATGGGAACGTGGCAGAAAGACTTGGTGTGTCCACGTTATAGCATGCCATCATTCAAAGTGGAAGGAGAGAGTTGGACGTGAGATTTGAGTTCGCGTTGTATTGTTTTGGCGATGTCGAGACTCGAGATGCCGTGGAACTTGGAAGCGAGACAAGGGATTTCGAAGAAAAGGGGGTACCTCCAGAGTCCGTACGGTACGTCCTCGACTCCTCATCCTCCGTCCCTACGTACGGCCGGTAGGACCAAGCGAAGCGAAAGCTTAGATTGGGCAATGGATGGGCGACAGATGCTGAGATGGCACATACAGGAGTACGTATGTACAGGACATGCACGGCGATAAGCGGTGCCTGGGAAGTTCGGGAAGTTCGGGCAGCCAGTTTTCGTCTGCTGGGGCTCGGGCGGGAAAAATTCACAATAAGTGGTTTTGGGGTGCTTGCTCGAAGACTGGGAGTCCGTCCGGAGGTATGATGATCCTCGACGAGTGTCACATAGATGGTGATCCTCGATTGCCTTGGTCCTGGACTCTTGAGGCTATTCCCTTGGTCCTTGAGGCTGTTCCCTTGAGGGTTCCTCGTTCCCTTGAGGGGTCCTCGAGGATTCCTCGTTCCCTTCCGGTTTGGGCTCGGCCGTCGATGGTTTGTTTGGCTTCCATCATGAATGCGCTGAGGTCCTGAGGATGGTGTGAGGGCGAGGTGGTGAGGGAATGATGACGGACCTGCCCCTGAGTCTTGAGACCGGCCCAGGATCGCTTCGTCATCCTGTCGGTAGTATGACGTTCGGAGTACAGACAGGACTGTCGTCTGGAGTAGCACCGTACAGTACAGTACTGTAGCAGACTCGCAACCCAAAAGCCAAGGAGGTTCCGGACTGCCCAGGCTGGAAGGCTTCCAGAGACCTTCTCCCTTTCTTCCCTCTGGGCCGTCCCGAAGCTGCTGACTGCCAGCCATGAACCCTACTGCCAGCCTGCCAGGACGGCAACCCGTGGCAGCGTGGCTGGACGGGTCCTCCCATGGCGGCGAGGATCCTTGCGACGTCTCCCTCGACCTCTGGCCCTCCGTGATCTCACGCAAGCAGCACTGCACTGCAGCACTGCATGGTGGACCGACCCTGTCCTGTCCTGTCCTGTCCTGTCCTGGATGGGTATGGGGGTGGACACGTGAAATGGCTCCGTGGTTGGTACTTCTCGAAGCGAAAAAGGGGGGAGGACGATCAGGGGGCAGGTCAGGGCAAGACTCGGGAAGGGGCGTAACGAGGGAGCGAGTAGTGAGGTAACGAGAGTGGTCGAGTACGGAGTATGGACTATGGAGGGAGAAAGCAGCAGGACGTTCGGGCGTGGGTGGAGGGTGGAGGTGGAGGTGGCGGGTGGTGGGTGGTGGGTGGTGGGTGCAGATGAGGATAATCTTGCTGTGACTCTGTGAGGGAAATCTGCGACGCGGAACGAGATAGAGGCGCGAGAGAAAGTGGAAGGGGAGAGGCAGGGGAGAGGCAGGGGAGAGGAAGGGAGAGGAAGGGAGAGGAAGGGGACTGGAGTCTGGAAGGGACAGGGAGGGGAGAGGGAGGGACAGGGAGGGGAGAGGGAGGGACAGGGAGAGGGGATAGGAAGGGAGAGGGAGGACTGGAAGGGGAGAAGGAAGGACTGGAAGGGGAGAGGAAGGAAGGGGAGCGAGAAGAAGGGAAGTTGCTGGAGCGGTGAGCTGCAACCACCTCCATCCCGACTTGGGCCACCTATTGCTTAGTCCCTCCGAGGCCATAATGGCATGGGATGGGGAGGATATAGAGCGCTGTGCTCCCATCCCGCCGTCCGCCGGACGCCATCATTCCATCCCATTCATCGCAGACCTCTCGTGCGCTGCTCTGCTCCCATCTCTCCCATCTCTCCCATCTCTCCCATCTCTCCCATCTCTCCCATCTCTCCCATCTGCTCCATCTGCTCTCATCTGCTCCCAGTCGCCTTTTTCCGCAATCGCATTTCCGATCCTCCGTCCTCCGTACAGTGCAGTACTAGCCAGGCCGCCACCGGCTACGACGAGACTCCGTGCGGACTGGCACGTTGTTCCTTTCCGACGACGCGAGTCACGCGCCACGGCGCATTCGACTGTGCTCTTTTATTTTTATTTTTATATTTAAATTTCCACGTCGCTGGGACCTGTTCCTGTGGTGATCGCGTCTTTTGTCGCTGCGCGGACGGCCGCACCTCGGTCCTCGGCCCTCGGCACTCGGCCCTCGGCAGTCTTGCCGTCCTCGGGTGACAACGGGGGACATCGATCTCCCGTCGGTCCGGCTGTGGCTCCCGCCTCGGCATGAGAGAGTGTCGACCTCGTATCCGTATCTATCCGTATCCCACCGTCTCCCATCCGTATCGCTCTCCGTTTGTTTCGAGAATTCCGACAGTCTCCTCTCCTGTACGAAGTACTCCGTCCCACCTCCACGCTCCCGTCACACACGCTCCACACACACTCGCATACACTCACACACTCACATACACTCACACACTCACATACACTCACTCACGCTCACACTCACTCACGCACACTCACTCACACACACTCACATACTGACACACTGACACACTCACGCACACCTCCATACCACACACACTTCCACCACCTCCACCTCCACCTCCACCTCCGCCTCCGCCACCTCCACCATCTGACCACGCCGCCAACACTTTTCCCACCTCTCGGTGTAGTCTTGCTGATCCAGGAACCTGGGAACCCCTAGGCCGCACCGCATCATGTCCAGCATCGTAAGATTTCCGCAGCTCTTCTTTCCAACCCGCAAGCAAAGTATCTTCTTTCTGCCCCACCCCACTCCTCTTTGTATGCCTTTTGTATGCTTTATCTGCTTTTTGTCTGCCTTGGTGGTGATGGTGCTCGCAACTGGAGTCGCGTTTCTTCGAGACAATGCAATGCGCTTTTTATAGATCGGCCACTGACATGTGCCCGACTCGTAGTTGTGCCTCGCGCACTATTGCGATACTCACGGTCCCACGCCGTTGATGGTCACGGAAGCCCTACCCGTCGGCTGCTCGACATGTTTCGACGAAGACGAATCCTTTGGATCGAGACGGGCCAGCACGAGTTCGCATTCTTTGGATCCCGCGGACGGGTTGGCAGGAATCGTGAAGAGTTCCGGTCGAATCAATTCAACATTGTCGGACAAGGGGCACAGGTTGGAAGGCACTGTCATACAGAGACATGTGTCGATATCGCAACCCCCTTCGTCCTCTGCTATGGAGACCCCCCCCGAAAGTCCACGAGTGGCGACCTTGCAAGGCGGGCAAGGTGGGAACCCGCATCGACGCGATTCCAGTTTTCGCAAAACCTACGATGAGAACGACAAGAAGCGCGCGACTCCATGTGAGAATTGTGCCCTTACGTTACCGAAGAAGACGAAGGAGGACACGGCGGGAACTAGCATCATCGACAACAGCGGTCCCATTCTCCGAACCCGAAAACCGTACGAGCGCGTCTCCTGCCCGACAGACGAGCCATCACCTCCCAAGTCCGCGGCGTCCTCTGCTTCTTCTGACTACGAATCGGCCCTCACTTCCAAATCGACCAAGCGGCCCTACCCTGTGATTCGAGCGACCACATCGTCGAGTAACTCCTCGTTCGGTTCTTCCGTCTCACATGACCACTTCCTAGACTACACCTCGACCCATGAGCCTCTGGCCTCGACTTCCTTCTCAATCATTCGACAGTCCTGTCTACGGACCCTTTCCTGTGAAACCTTGCCTCCTTCCTCGAGTCAATTCTCAAATTCGTCGCCCACTTCTCCCTTCACAAACAGCTCCTTCTCCAATGGTCCGTCCTCCATGGCCACCACCTCTTCCGGGGGCCCCATTCTTTTTGGCGACCCTCAGGCTGGCTATACCACTGCTTTCATCTTCCGAATTCCAGATCCCAATGCCCGTGGTCGACGACGTGTCTATGCTCTCATGGCGCTGTCCACACACGGTGAAAGACTGGCCATGCAAACCTTCTCCTTCCTTTCCGTCGCTTTCCGAGACCTGGCCTCCTGGATTCAAGGACTTGCCGAGGCGGAACTCGAGCGCACAGATTCTGCGGGTGCCATCTCACCCCGGGTTGGTCCGGGCGAGGGTCGCCAGAGTGCCTTCAACAATACACCAAAGAGCTCGTTCCTGCAAGGCAGGAATCGTGGTGGTGACGGCAAGTTCTCGGGCATGAGTTTGCGCTCTAGGGGGTTGGCGGAGATAGTTGCCCTGCCCGACTTCTTCTTGGAGTTGCATGCGCGGTTCGTCAGGCTGTTGATCGAGTTGCAGGTTGTGTTGGGTGCTTGAACATGAACCCAACTCGCTTTGCAACACGAGCTCACATTCGAAGATGGGTTCTAGGTTCTGGATATTCCCGATCAGAGGGGATCAGGATCTGGATCACGACCACGATTTTCACAGGCTCGAGCGCCCAGGGTTGAATTTCGGTTCCGGATCTTTAGGATCTAGAGCCGTCTCACTTCTCATTTGTTTGGAGGTCTTGTACCGGTCTATTACTGGGGACGGGGTGGGTTAGAAGCATCAACAAAGATTCACGGGCCGGAAAAAGCGGGCATGGACAAGTGGATGTGCTGTAATGAGAGGAGACGTTAATGATTGCGGATTACTTGTACGGTATGTGGGAAGGGGGTGCTTTTTTTTGACAGCGAGCATGGCATTTGCCTCGAGCTGGCGTTGGCTCCTCCTTTTCGGCATGATGGAAAAGACAAGCTCACTTGTCCGGGTTGTTTTAGCGCCATTCTTTTTCTTCCTTTTACAAGCGAATGCCACCGTGGACGTGTCCTTCTCGGGATGCTGGTGAGCAAGTGAGCGATGATACGTTGACTTTTTTTTGGTTTTTCTTGCGGAGATACCACAGAGATATCAGGTGTGTACAACTTAAGAGATGTAAAATTGAGGTCATATTATCTGGGTTTCGGCAGTGTGTCCCCTGGGTAGGGTAGTAGGTATGGGCCTCCCCTACCCGAAATCCCCTGGGGTTGCCCGGGGTATTCGGGTAGGGTCACACATGATTTCAACGTGACTTCCCTTGTACTATGAATAAGCCACATATCTAGGACCATAAGACCTTCAGAATACTCCAATGGCTCCTTTTTATATTCCAGAAGATAAATAGTACGATATCCATAACTTTTACAGAAAATCCCGCCTTGAAAGCTTCAGAAATAGCCCATCGTAGCCCTCTAGGCTTTATTATTTACCAACGTTTAGGGGAAAAGACACGAACTCGCTTAGCCCACGTAACTCCTCTAGGGTACTTGTAGCGAACCAGGGACGGGGCCCGGAATACATCACGTGTGGGATATCTCAGGAGGGAGGCCGGCGTTGCGCCTCGAGCGGCGGCATGGATGTATTCCGCCCTTGGTGCGTTCTTTTGTGATCTTCGGACGGATTCGTCGTGGCGGCTCGGGCGGCGGCACGGATGTCTCCCGCTCTTGGTGCGATCTTTTGCCATCTTCGGACTTCTTCGTCGTCGTCGTCGTCGCGGCGGCGGACTTCCCGTCGTTCATCTCGCGCAGGAGGCTCTGAAGGGAACGCTTCTCACACGCGCCGTCGACCTCGCGCAGCAGGTCGCGCATCTTCATCCTCAGGCCGCCGACGTGATTCGTGAGATCGTAGACGCGATCCCGCTGCTCCTCGGTCAGCGCGCGAGGGCGGCCCGACCGCGGCCTGCTGTGGTTCGCGGCGCGCGAGGCCTCGCGGCGGATCGTGGATTTGATCGTGGGTGTCGGCCATTCAGGGTGCATCGTGTGGATGCGAGCCGCGCCGTAGCCGAGGGTCGAGAGCTCGCAGATCCGGTCGCGCGCGCCGGGCGAAAGCTCTTTTCGTGCCATTGTGAAGGGCTTCGGAAGGTTGGTGGGAAGGAGTTCTCCTCGTCGGAAAACAGAGACAAATAATAAATCCCAATTAGGGCTAAGGAGTTCGGTTAAATAAATGGACATGGGATGCAAACTTTTGCACCCCACTGTACCACCTCCGGAGTACACGCCTTAATAAATGTAAAATTGAGGTCATAGCACCTTATTTTCGGAAGGGTAAGCGCCAATCACCTGGTCAGGTTAACTCTTTGCGGTCCACCATTGGTCAAATGCCATCGCGGTATTTTACAACCTACAGGCCTTAAGAAATGTAAAATCGAGGTCATAGCACCTGATTTTCGGAAGGGTAAGCGCCAATCACCTGGCCAGGATAACTCTTTACGGTCGGCCATTGGTCAAAGGCTATCGCGTCATTTTACATTTATTATGGCCTGCAGGCTGTACATTTATTTACCCCTGTCGGTTGTAAGTATCCCACGTGTGGGATATCTCAAGCCGTGGCGGCCGCATGGATGTACAGTATTCCGCTCTTGGAGCCCCCTGTTCCAGTACTGCACGGAGTACTGTACTGTACAGTGCGGACTCCCAATCTCCAATCCTGCGTATCCCACCACCACGGGGTCGTTCCGATCCTGAATACGTCGGTAGTATCCGTAGATAGATATAGTAGTCGTTCATGGCTCGGCTTGGTTTCGGCACGTGGACTATCGATTATCAGAGAACTATGATCCTCTTGTGATGGCCAATAGGAAGCGCACGCAGAAAACCACAGAGCATTACGACCGACTACTCGGAAGACGGCATGTGGCCTGATTCCGTGTTGAAACCAAAAGCCCGCGCGAGTGGATGGTGGTCACGTGTTCTAGAGGGAGTGGTTGACTGCGCTTGGGTTGTACTGTACGTGACTATCCTATCGTTTACATCTGCTTTCCCCTATAGGGGCTTGGGGGGAGGAGGGGGAGGGGGAGCGCTTCACCTAAATAAAGACCATTCTTCTTCCAGCTAGGCAAGATGATACGTCTTGCGCAGAGACAACCCGGGGGAGAGATATGTACCGTACTCGTACGGTACGGTATGTTTACTACAGCCGATCCTCGCGCGGACGTGTATTTTATCAACCACAACATGGCTCCCCCCTCCCCCCTCTCCCCTCCTCCCGCCGGATCAGAGAACAGAGTGCGTGGGGTTGTCGGGTGCGCAGTGCAAGTGCAAGTGCAAGTGCAAGCTGGGATGGAAGGAATCGAGCAGGACGCGCGGGCGAAGACATGAAAGGCGTCGGCGCCGATGACGAGCGTGGGAACCTCACCTGAACGCTTCCTCCTTCGCGGGCCGTTGCTGAGTCGTGTTGTGTCGTGTCGTGGTTCCCTCGGAGAAAGGGGTTCAGACGTGTGCTGCGAGACGGGCACTACGACTACTCACGGTATGTGTGAGCGGACAATCCCCCTGCCGCTTACGGGGGAGGAAGAGACGAGCACCGCGTAGGAGTCCTTTCCTAGGGAAGATGAGGAGCTTCTCGCGGTGTGGAAGGCACCTGCGTAGCCTCTGAAAGGGTCTGCTGGGGTCGAGGGCCATCTTTCAATATAGACGGTGTGGGGATTGGAGACGGGAATGGCAAAGCTGGCACTCAAGGAAAGTTGTGAAAGCTGCTTTTGAGAAAGTCAAGGTGAAGATTCAATTCAGAAAGCCTGGGGAAACGGGAGGCTATGAAGAAAGATACAGTCGGAAGCTGTCCATCTTATTTTGTTGGTACATGTGTCAGAATTTGCTGCTTGCCATTACTTTTCTGTAAGTGCGGGAGAATCCAAACTATCTTGCGCCTCTCTTCACCATTGTACACCTCCCCAGGTGGGGATATGGGCAGCTTGACATCTGCCACTCTCCTATGCGAATCCAACCCCCTTTGATGCGAACCCTCTATTTGTAGAAGTCGAATTTGTTGGCCTGGATATGTTGTTAGCGTGATTATTGTGAAAATACATAGGTGGCTTACCTCTTGTGTACCCTTCACCTGGCTGGAGTACGCATCCTCTAGATCAGACTGGATGATATTGTATCTGTTCTTTCGGACCGCCCTCAATCCAGCCTCCTGCATGATTGCTGCAATGATGGCCCCACTTAACGGGTCGTTGCGGACAATCAAACTATCTAAATCGACCTCTGGTGACAACGACATCTTCGAAGCGATTGTGGTAAAGATCAACCGTCTCTCTCTTCGGTCTCGGAGATTGGGGAACTCAATCTTTCGGTCCAGACGACCAGGACGGAGTAGAGCGGGATCTAGCGTATCGGCTCTGTTCGTTGCCATGATCACCTTGACATTGGATGTTTGATCGAAACCATCCATCTGGTTGAGCAATTCCAGGAGAATACGCTGGACTTCTCTATCAGCACCAGTCTGTGCATCAAAACGCTTCGTGGCAATGGCATCAATCTCATCAATGAAGATGATGGACGGGGAGTTTTCGCGAGCCATTCTGAACACATCACGAACCATACGTGGCCCTTCTCCAAGATATTTCTGGACGAACTCTGAGCCAACAACACGGATGAAACTTGCAGTCGTCGAATTCGCAACAGCCTTGACCAACATTGTCTTTCCGGTTCCAGGTGGGCCGTACAGAAGAACACCTCGGGGTGGATCGATACCGATTTGCTTATACAGATCGAAATGTGTCAGAGGAAGTTCCACAGCTTCTCTGATTTCCTGCTTCTGCATGTCTAATCCACCAACATCGGCATATGTGACGTCGGGTTTCTCATCCGCACCCAACATTGCAATGGAGGAATCGGCTTCAGGAGGAAGAATATCGACGAGAGAGTTCGAGTGGCGGTGGAGGGCAACGGACGAGGAGGGCTTGAGGAGCTCGCGGTCAAGGGTCGACAGGATTCGGACGACATAATTAGACCCTGTAGATGATTGTACAATACCGGTGCTGCAATACGATTAGTATTTGGGCGCCATTCGTGGTTCGATAACTTCACTTTTGGTCAATGGCTTCCATAAACTGCCCGATGACGAGAGGAACACTCTGAATACGCTTAATCTCCTCCTGGGCTCTGACCAACTCTCTCTTTAGACTCCTAGATCCTATTAGATTATGCTCGATGGAAGATATGTCATGAGGCCGAACCGTTGCTCATCCTTGATGTATTCTTCCTGTAACCGAATGTATCTGAATCTAGTCAGCTGCATGATCTGCATCAAAATCCCATGCTCAACTTACTCCAGATGCCCCTGAAGCTTTTTTAATGTTGAGTACTCATCCGATCCATCTGTTCCCAGACCTTCCAGGGAATCGATGTTTGGTATTGATGATGGCAACTGTCTGCGATGCGGTAAAACCTGAGTCGCAGGATTCGCCACCATTACATCCCCCATCTTGAACTATGCACGCTAACTGAGCTTGATCGGGGTTGAATATTGGCGAAGACTTGAGGGTTTGGTGGTGTTGTGGAGTTGATATGGAATTCGTCGGTGGTTGCCAGAGCCAGGCGCGTGTAAAGGTTACGAGTTTAGGCCAGCCTGACATAGTTCGTGCCTGGCGTTCTAATGCGGTTTGTAAGGCACCAAGGCAATCAAGCGCTCTATCACCCCTGCAAGTACGGTTGCCTGTAGACACATCGGCGGTAAGCGGAGCCTTTCGATGTCGGAACCTCTCGTCCACTGAGTCGGGGCGTCTTCCTCAACCATCTTGATTTCATAAACGGCAAACAACTAAAGACACATTCACTTCGATAAACACTGCTCGACTGGCTTCCAATATTGTCAATTCTATTCCAAATATTTCATCATGTCATCTTCCATCACCATTCCAAACAGAACTATATATGGGGAGAGTAGCAAGGCTGGCTCCGTCTCTTCCTACTCGAGCTCTCCCCAAACACCACAAACTCAACCTCAGCGATCAAATGCTACTTCTCCAGCCTCCGCTTCTCCAAGCCCACGATATGGTCATGACCGGAGACCTAGCTTGTTGAGTTCGTCCCCCATCTTCTCCTATTTCTCCCGCCTTGTTGTACAAAAGGCAGTAGCTTCTCGGAATAGCAGCCTAGAGCTACTTCCGAGGCAGCGAGCCAGATCGTAGACGTCTGAGACTGACCTGGTTTATAGGCTCGTCTTTGTCGAAGCAGGAGCACACAGTGATCAACATTGGAGATCCTGACGGAGTACCACGCTTGGTATGTGCCCACCTAAATCCTACCTCTAGGTGGTTGGGATTGTTCTAATACAAATCCTCGCAGATCACTTGTGTCCGATCATCTCAAGGCTTTGATTGGAATCCAGGTAAGTTTGTGATGTCTCAATCCTGGTCTTTGCAGATCTGCCTAACAAGCTGCTTCATAGAAATCTTCCTTCCCTCCTACGTCGAATGCGACTTCGAATCCCTCGAACGAAAGCGTGACCCTGTCCACGAAATTATTTTGAGCGACGAGGAGATCAAGAAGATGTTCCCCAAATAATGGAAACTTATCGGCGTGCCACGGGATGGTTACTGGCTTTGTGTTCGGGATTATGGATTTGCACATCTGGCGCTGGGATTGAACATATATGATTCCCATGAATTTGAACGATGGAGTATTTGAACGATGGAGTATTGAATTATGGACGAGGGTTTCTGATTCGAATGCGAGCTGTTTTCACAATCACGAGTATTGAAGGCTGAATGGAAGGAGTTGGGCAGCTTTGCGGGACTTCGGTGAAGGATCTAGAGTTTCTGGTTACAGTAGGCACTATTATCAATAGCGCTGGTCACTGGACAGGATTGGGTTCTCTTATTTCTGCACGAGTCCTACGAGTTTGAATTTGAAGTTTTTTATATACTTGAGGATGAATCTGTAGCAATTATCCAAGTCATCTCATCTCGCCCCGATTCGACTTATTGTATTAAGTAGAGCCCTAAGCACCTTGTCCTCCGAACTAAGTTGAAATACGCTTCCCGCTGTGGACATTGGATGCAATACCGGCTCACACTAATAACCAACGCCCGCAGCTAAACATCATATCAGGTCTTATGAAAACCTTCCGCATATGAGCGGTATGTCTCCGTCCACTTTTCCAGTTACTCGTTATTCTGCGTTACTCTACTTTTGAACTGCGACTGTAGTAGCACCTTGCCGTTGCAGACCGTGCGATGGAGCTTCTTGCAAGCTTCCGCGACTTCTCTCGGGTACCTTTTGCAACAGAATTGCAACAGCTTGCCCTGTCATACAACTTCGGCCGCAAACACTCTATACCGGGTGTTGCATCCCTCGTGACAAGTCAAACGACAACAAGAGGTCATTGCAGACGTATGATTGTGGCAAGAGAAAACTCGTGTTGAACAATGACAGGCGGAGCTGAAGCTCTCTGGCACCAGCCACGTTGAGAAATTTCGCAGTGCATGCATGCCACGCCGGGGAGCAGGCACAGCTTTGGGGTGTGGTGCAAGTGGCTGGCGGGTTGTCACGACTTGGGAGTTTGCGGTTGACCCTTTTAGGGTCTGGAAGGCAGTTGAGAGGAAGGGATATGAATGTGCATGAAAGAAAGATGAAGCTATTGATAGTGTGGAAAGACGAGAAGAAGGAATCGAATGACATCAAGCTGGACATCGCCCCCACTCTGATACCCCCCGCCTAAGGAGGGGCCGATCGGCAAAATAAGGTTTATCTCCTATCCTGCTCAAAGTAAACATCGACAACTAAATTCGCGATAACAGGAATTCGTGTACTTTGAAGGCGAGTCACGACCATCAATTGGACGAAATTTGAAGGGACCTGGCCTTCGGAGCGCCGGGGCATTGGGTGACATGGCGGAACTCCAGAGGAAAATCGAATTGCAGTCAATAGAGGATCTCTCATTCCTGGTTGGCAATATCAGACGCGGCGCGAACGAGAAGATCAATGAAGCTTTACCCCCTGTGGAGGGAGAAGGCGAAGATGCGATGAGGAAGAGGGTAGAGGAAGATGCCCATGCGGTACGCGTTCTTCTCCAAAGCGCATCGCAGTGGTGTATAGCGGAATGCGACAACTAACACAAGTCCTAGTATGTCAACAAAGTCTTCCAACTCATCGGCCCAAACATAACAATCAACGGCCTCTCCCCGGACCGCCAACTCATAAAGTCCACCCTCTCCTCCACGACCTCATCCTCCAGCGGCGTAATCGAAGAACACGAGCCATTCAACCATAAGCTTTTCGAGAAAGCCAAAGACAACGCGCGGCAAGAAGAAGACCTGATAGAAGAGATCGCCGCGTTGCGGAGGAAAGTGCCAACTGCGGTAGTAGAGAAGACGAAGAAGAAGTTCAAGGACGAGACGGAGGCTGATGATGAGGCGCTGGGGGTCGTGGTGGGGAGGATGGAGGAGGCCGAGAGTGAAGCGAGGATTGGGGGGACGGTACTAGGTGTGGGGAGTTTGGAGAGGCAGGAGGGGGTGGAGAGGAATTGGAGTGGAGGTGTGAAGGGGTTGGAGAGAGTCATGGATACGTTGCCGGAGGTGGTTGCAAGGTGCCAGAGGGCGGGGAAGGCGGAGGAGTATGTCAATGGGATGCACGGCAATTAGAGTGTCTATTGGCATGCTCTAGTCATATGCTCACTGGAGTGATGGATAACGAGAGAATTCGGTTTCGACTACGGTTACGGCGGCGTTTGGAAAGCATCACGGGCAAGGGATTGGGAAACGCAATTCGATTATGATATCCAGGAACAGGGGAAGGTCAATGATACGAGGAATTAGTTCCATTGGAATAACTATATAGTTATTCAAAAATGGTCTTGTGTCAGCCCTGGTATGATTTTATAGTTAGCCGATCATCATCTATCGAGTTGACCTGTGGCTGAATGTCTTTCTCCTTTGGAGTAGCCGTGGTACCCTGTTCAACATCCATACGGTCCTCGCCATGACCATCACCATCTTGCTCATTCTCCTCCTCCTTCTCGTCTTCGCTCTCGGCATCAACACTCCGACTGCCGCTCTTGCTCTTCTTCAGCTTGGCCTCCTTCCTCTTCGGAATGACTTTCAAGAAAGCCTCTCCCCAATCACCAGTCTCCAGCCACTTCAGCATGATTTCCATCACATGATTGACCGTCAACACGGTTCGACTTTGCATAGTCATGTATTCTCCTATTGGAAGCTTGGCGGTTGGAATCCCACGCTCACAGGCTCTCTTATAGCAGAGACCTTTGTGGCGGTTCTTGTCGACTATTCCGCCGATGATATAGCTGGTGTTCGGTGATAGACGATCGAGTGTATAAGGTGAGTCAGAACTCAGATAAACAATTGATGGCTTCGAGGTAGCTTCGATGTTGACACTTTGTTCTTGGAGCTGTCCTTCAGATGGAGCTTCCTCTGCTTCTGGAGCGTCATTGTTCTTTTCCTCCTTGTTTTCACCCCCTTCGACAGCCAAAGCGCCCGCTAATTTCCCGCCTTCTTGCGACCTCATGACAGCATGAAGATCCGCAGCTGCTCCCTCGAAATCTTTCTCTGTGAATCTAACCCCTTTCCAGCTCAAATGGTTGTTCGTAAGCACAGTTTCAAATCTGTGCCTCAGTGCTCCATCCCAAGAACTAATTGCAAGATGTGATTTGTATAGAGAGCGTCGATTGTCCGAATGACATCTTGTCAATTGAGCCCCAAGAGAAATCAACTCCTTCTCCGTCATGTAATCGTTGAAGTCGCAATCCAATATGAGTGCAAGTGGGACTTGAATAATCCTCCCATTATGTTGTCGGGGCTCTTCTACCGGAGCAACAATTTCACCATTGGTGATCTTGATCAACAACTCTGCCTTTGCTTCTGCTTTTCGGAGTTTCTTCTCTTGGTGTTTGGTTCGACGCTTCTCTCTGCGCCATTCTTTACCAGCTTCCCAAGCTGCCTTTTTTGCTTTTTTCTTTTGTTGACTTTTTGATAAGACTAGCTGCGCTACAGATTCAGAGGTTTCTTGATGGTCGTTTCCATGATCTTTTCTGTCCTCGGATTGGACAACTGTAGGAACTGGTGACTCTCGAGTTTCTGTTTCGGGCAATTCTTTATCAAGAACCTCGATTTTGACCGCGGCTTCGGAGGTCTCATCAGAAGAAGTAATCTTCCGGATCTTCGACGGACGTTCATCGATGTCTGACATGCCTAGCCGATTTGTGAAATTCGGAGGAGTTCTTGAATCTTTTGTTGAAGTCAAACTCGTGACATGGAATTTTTAGGTGGGGTGGAATTTGGCGGTGGCAGAAAATCCGAATTAGGAAAGGTCAATCGCGTCTCCCAGACTTCCTCGCCGCGACGCGACAGGCCGTGTTAAAGTGGTTTTTGTAGAAAGTCATTTAGAGAGTGTACTTCATAATCGGCATATCTTCAAAAGCTTAGGTGTCAGCAAAGATGTCTTCAAGGCCTGAATTAAAGGCAGGTACTTGTGAATAGCAGTTCCTGAACAGAACGCCACTCTAACTTCAATTAGGTCGACGACGAGGGAGGCTTTATCAAGTTCTTCAAGTCATTGCCAGCGAAAGATGAAGAGACCATACGAATCTTCGACCGCGGAGACTGGTATACTGCTCATGATGATGACGCGTCATTCATTGCCCGAACTGTAAGTTTCTCGACATCTTGACAAGTATGAACCTAACTATAACAGGTTTATAAAACAACGTCCGTCTTAAGACAACTCGGAAAGAATGATTCGACAGGACTGCCTTCGGTCACCATGACAATCACCGTTTTCCGAAACTTTCTGCGAGAAGCCCTCTTTCGACTGGGCAAGCGAATCGAGGTGTGGGAGAACAGTGGTAGAATGAACTGGAAGATCACGAAGCAAGCATCACCGGGAAATCTGCAGGATATCGAAGAGGAACTAGGAGGCCAATTCGATGCCGCACCTATAATACTCGCCGTTAAAGTGTCGGCAAAGGCTTCAGAAGCTAGGAACGTTGGAGTGTGCTTTGCAGATGCTAGTGTTCGTGAGCTAGGTGTTTCTGAATTCCTGGACAACGATTTATATTCGAATTTCGAGTCGCTCTTGATTCAATTGGGAGTCAAGGAATGTCTGATACAGGTAGACAAGACTGACAAGGACGTGGAAATGACGAAGCTGAAGACCATAATTGACTCCTGTGGCATTGCGATTTCAGAGAGGGCTGTTCCTGACTTCGGCACAAAGGATATAGATCAGGATCTTGCTAGACTTCTAAAGGATGAGAAAGCCGCCGGCACACTGCCTCAGACCGACTTAAAACTCGCGATGGGATCTGCTGCGGCACTGATCAAATATCTTGGAGTCCTGCATGACTCCTCAAACTTCGGCCAATATCAACTCTATCAGCACGACCTTTCGCAGTTTATGAAGCTCGACGCTTCTGCACTAAAGGCACTTAATCTGATGCCAGGACCCCGCGATGGTTCAAAGACTATGTCTCTATATGGTCTTCTCAATCACTGCAAAACTCCGATAGGCAGCAGACTTATGGCACAGTGGCTTAAACAGCCATTGATGAGTAAAACCGACATTGAGAAAAGACATCAATTAGTTGAAGCGTTTGTTGAAGACACAGAGTTACGGCAGACAATGCAGGAGGAGCGCTTGCGATCGATACCGGACTTGTACAGACTCGCTAAGAGGTTTCAGAAGAAGATGGCAAACTTGGAGGATGTTGTCAGAGCTTACCAAGTAGTAATTAGGTTGCCCAACTTCATCAGCACACTTGAAAGTGTGATGGACGAGCAATATCGAGACCCACTCGACGAATTCTACACGACGAAATTCAGGGAATATTCGGATAGTCTTGCAAAACTTCAGGAGATGGTTGAGATGACTGTTGATCTTGCCGCTATGGACAATCATGAATACATCATTAAGCCAGAATTCGACGACAGCCTTCGCTTGATACGGAAAAAGCTTGACAAATTGAAGTATCAAATCGAGCAAGAATACAAATCAGCAAGCCAGGATCTCGGACAAGAAATGGACAAAAAAATCTTCCTCGAAAACCACAAGGTTCACGGCTGGTGTATGCGTCTTACCAGGGCCGAAGCTGGTTGTATAAGAAACAACCATAAATATCAAGAATGCTCAACCCAAAAGAGCGGCGTTTTCTTCACGACAAAACCCCTGCAGAGCTACAGGAGAGAGTTTGATCAATTGTCAGAGAACTATAATCGAACACAAACCAGTCTAGTCAACGAAGTTGTCGGTGTTGCTGCCTCGTACTGTCCTGTCATCGAGAAACTTGCTGGGATCATAGCTCATATGGACGTCATCGTAAGCTTTGCACATTGCACAGTGCATGCTCCAACTTCTTATGTACGACCGAAGATGCATGAGCGTGGTCAGGGCAACACGGTCTTGAAGGAGGCGAGACACCCATGCATGGAAATGCAAGATGATATTCAGTTTATCACCAATGATGTGAATCTGACCAGAGGCTCTTCTGAGTTTTTGATCATCACTGGGCCTAATATGGGAGGAAAGTCAACGTATATCCGACAGATAGGAGTCATAGCTCTGATGGCTCAAGTTGGTTGTTTCGTCCCATGCTCGGAAGCCGAGTTGACGATATTCGACTGTATTCTGGCCCGAGTTGGAGCGAGCGATTCTCAGCTGAAGGGTGTATCGACATTCATGGCAGAAATGCTGGAAACAGCGAATATTCTCAAGTCAGCAACATCGGAGTCCTTGATCATCATCGACGAGCTGGGTCGTGGCACGAGTACATACGATGGATTCGGTCTGGCTTGGGCAATCTCGGAGCACATCATCAAAGAGATTGGATGTTTCTCGATGTTTGCAACGCATTTCCACGAGCTTACAGCACTTGTTGATCAATACCCACAAGTTCAGAATTTGCATGTAGTGGCTCACATCGATGATAACGGCAAGGCCAAGAGAGAAGTGACTCTGCTATACAAAGTCGATGAAGGAATCTGCGATCAGAGCTTCGGTATCCATGTGGCTGAATTGGTGCGCTTTCCTGAGAAAGTGGTCAATATGGCGAAACGGAAGGCGGATGAGCTGGAAGATTTCACCAGCAAACATGAAGGGCAAGCCATCAGGTATGAGAAAGAGGATGTCGAAGAAGGAAGCGCTCTATTGAAGGACGTTTTGCTTCGCTGGAAAGATGGCTGCGAGGGCAAGTCTCTCAGCACGGATGAGAAGGTCAGCTTAATGAAGGACTTGGTCAAGGGCGACGAAAAGCTTTTGGCGAATCCGTTCTTCCAGAGTATCAAGGCGTTGTAATTAGCAAATTGTGGTGCCATTTGAGCAGGAGGGGTTTTACAGTAACGAAGCTTGCGGGCGTTTATAGGGGGATTTGAATGAGAATTATTGGGCTCGGCATTATCTGCGTAGTAATAAATATTTGCTTTGCACGTAGTATGATACAACGTTGTATGTACCTCCGTACAGTAGCAATCAATACATGACATGTCTTGAAATTCTAGGTCACGGGACGAAGCTCTGTCGGGATGCACGGTTCAGCTCCGATTCGGCCGGACACCCCTGTCAACCCCTCGAAAATCGAGGGGCATTCTATTTGATGTGAGTTGCCAGCAAGAATTTTCGACAAGAGACTCTCTCCCGCCACAATTCCTCACCGACTCAATTCAAGAAACACCAACAACTCTCGGACGAACTCGCAATCATGGCTGCCAACGGTACCAATGGTGTTAACACCACCTACGCTCTCCCAAAGTCCCACCAGGACGTACGTCTAGTTTCTGCTCGCTTTCGATTTTCCCTGTTGACTCATGGCGGTAGATGCTGGAGAACTCTCTTCTCGACACCGATCCTGAGGTTGCTGAGGTTATGGTAAGCATGACCCCTCCACTCCCCCTCACGACTTACTAACTGCTTCATTGTAGAGAGCAGAGATCCAACGTCAACGCGAATCCATCATCCTTATTGCCTCCGAAAATGTTACCTCCCGCGCCGTCTTCGATGCATTGGGATCGCCCATGTCCAACAAATACTCCGAGGGCTACCCAGGTGCTAGATACTACGGTGGAAACCAGCACATTGATGCCATTGAGTTGATGTGCCAAGCTCGGGCTCTTAAGGCTTTCAATATCGACTCTGAAAAATGGGGCGTCAACGTTCAATGTCTGTCTGGTAGCCCAGCCAATCTCCAGGTTTACCAAGCTATCATGAGACCTCATGACAGACTTATGGGCCTTGACCTTCCTCACGGTGGTCATTTGAGCCACGGCTACCAGACCCCTACACGAAAGTCAGTAAAATCAATCCTAGAGTACAAAGAATTTGGCTAACAAAAGCTCAGGATTTCGGCAGTCTCAACCTACTTCGAAACTTTCCCATACAGAGTCAACCTTGAGACTGGCATCATCGACTATGATCAATTGGAGGCAAACGCTCTTATGTACAGACCTAAGGTTCTCGTCGCTGGTACCTCCGCCTACTGCCGACTAATCGACTATGCCCGCATGCGCAAGATTGCAGACCTCGTCGGTGCCTACCTTGTTGTCGACATGGCACACATTTCCGGCCTTATTGCTGCTGGCGTTATCCCAAGTCCTTTCGAGCACGCTGATATCGTCACCACGACCACCCACAAGTCTCTCCGTGGTCCCCGTGGTGCGATGATCTTCTTCCGAAAAGGTGTCCGCAAGACCGATGCCAAGACTGGCAAGGAGACTCTTTATGATCTCGAGGGCCCTATCAACTTCTCCGTCTTCCCAGGTCACCAAGGTGGACCACACAACCACACTATCACTGCTCTTGCTGTTGCTCTCAAGCAGGCTACTACCTCCGAGTTCAAGCAATACCAGGAGCAGGTTGTGAAGAACGCCAAGGCCCTCGAGAATGAGTTCAAGAAGCTCGGCTACAAGCTGGTCGCTGATGGAACTGACTCTCACATGGTTCTCCTCGATCTCCGCCCACAGGCCCTTGATGGTGCCCGTGTTGAAGCCGTCCTTGAGCAAGTCAACATTGCTTGCAATAAGAACTCTATCCCAGGTGACAAGTCTGCCCTTACACCTTGCGGTATCCGTATCGGTACCCCAGCCATGACATCCAGGGGTTTCGGCGAGGAGCACTTTAACAAGGTCGTAGACTACATTGACCAGTGCATCAAGATCTGCAAGGAGGTCCAAGCTGAGCTCCCCAAGCCAGACAACAAGCTCAAAGACTTCAAGGCCAAGGTCTCCTCCGGTGAGGTCGAGAAGATCAACACCATGCGAAAGGAGATCGCCTTATGGGCTGGTGCTTTCCCTCTCCCAGTCGAAGGCTGGAGAGAGTAGACTTCTATCATGTGTATGGAATGATGGGTTTCCTTGGTTTGGGTGTTCCTTCTACGGGTGGTATGGGGTGTGATGTGAAAAAGCAAATGATGTTTCTTTCTTCACAGGCGCACCGGGTCTGGCTACTTCAACCAGCTATGATATCACGGAGTTCAATGGGCATTCAACGGCTTATTTACCCGGTCTTTTTTTCAGCGAGTACAGGTAGATGAGAGAGGATTGAAAATCCTGAGTAGAGAGACATTATCTGTCTAGCGCTATTGAGTACCTACTACATCCCCTTCCCGGCTCGGATTTCGTCCTTTGTTATCGTCCCTTCCACCTCACTCTACCAACCCATTTCGTAAACGCCATCACATCTTCCCTTTCCCCTAATTTCTCAACGGTATACCAGTCCCTCGCCAACTCTTCATTCGAAGCTATCTGATGCACGAAGCCTACGCACACTGCATTAGCCTCCCCTTTCCATCCCGTCTCTCCTTATGCTATACTCACTATGACAAGCCCTACACAAACACGCCACATTCCCCAACTAATCCTCCGTATGCCACCCCCTCTTCAACACTCTCTTTGCGTCGACATTGGTATCAAATGATGGCATGTTAGGGTTATCCAACCCCGTTCACAGAGTTCACAACCTTCTGCTTTGTCTCTTGCGAGGGAGGGAGGCAGGGGAGGCGTGAGTATTGAAGTCGTGTATGAAGTTAAAGCTTGAACGACGACGTTCTCTGAGGAGATTGTGGGATGTGACAGGTAGGTTGAAAGCGTGTCGTTACGGAAACTGGCATCGTGTTCAGGAGGAGGGTGATGGTTGTGGACGGAAGCGGTAGAGTATATGTAGTTTGGAGAGAGGGGGTGTTAAGCCATGTCGAATACGTCAACCTCCGCAACTCCTCCGGAAGTGACCCGAATATCTCTGTCGCGAGGTACTATTCCCCACCTCCTCTCAGAAACTCCTCTTCCCCTCATCGTTTCTCTTTACTCACATCGATGAACCCCGCCAGCTCACCAGCATCATCCTCTTCCTGCGAGAGCACGGGTTTGATGGCTGTCTCTCGGCCTCGCCGGTTCTTCGCTACTCTCCTCTCTATCCTCCCCGTGGAGGTGTCGAGATTTTGGGTTTTTGAGATTAGGGGCGTGGAGAGGCAGTCAAGGAAGAGGAGGCTGTTTGACTCTATTGTTTTTTGATTCGTTGGTTCGGACATCTTGAAATCAGACGTTCCCTTTTTTTTAAAAAAAAAAGAAAAAAGGGAAAAATCTGGTGAAGGGCGAGAGGATGTTGGTGAGCTCATGGATAGAGGTATGGGAGCTATTAATGGGAGATGTTAAAATGAATTCAAGCTATTTGTACCTGCTTCTGCAACCCCTGGGACCTTGGGTTTCGACGGGGTGAGCCATACGGAGTACTCGTTACTGTACCCCGCGATTCTCTAGAAGCTGCTCTACCCCGCATGCGTCATCCCTCCGAGTTATCTCCTACGAAACTTCAAGTTCGCACTCCCATCCCTTTCCGTTCAACATATTCTCACTGTTAGTCTGTGTTCTGAACCTCTTGTTGCTCTCGGGAAGGAGTCATATACTTAAAGCAGTGCTCTTGGCAGTCAGGGGACAAAAGTCAAGATGGCGGACAAGATAGTCATTGCGTTTGATCTTTATGGCACGTTGTTGAGTACGGAGAGTATTGGGAGGGAGTTGGCAAGGCATTTTGGGGAGGAGAAGGCGGGTGAGGTTGCGGCGTTGTGGAGAAGGTATGCTCTTTATATTAATTTATGGTTGATCGTTAAGCTGTGAGGAGGAAGTATCGAGAGCTGATGAGTTGTGATGAATAGGTTTCAATTGGAGTATACTTGGAGGGTGAATAGTATGGGTAAGGTTTCACTCTCCGCCGGGAATAGATAGATATATGAATTGACAGGAGGCAATAGGGATCTACAAGCCATTCTCGGATATCACCCAGACTTCTTTGCAACACGCCCTCGCGGAATCGCACGTTGAGCTCTCCGAGGACGGTATTTTGGACTTGATGAAAGCCTACGACGACCTAGGAACATTCGACGACGTCGCACCTGGGCTCGAACTAATCAGGAACACTCCAACCATAGATGCCTACGTCTTCTCCAACGGCACCAACAAAATGGTCTTCCAATCCGTCAATCACTCCCCCTCCCTCTCCTCTTCCGCCAGTGTCTTCAAAGACCTGATCACCGTCGAGGATGTCCAAGCCTACAAGCCTCACCCCAAAGTGTATCAGCATCTCGCGAAGAAAGTTGGGAAGGAGAATGCCATGGAAAGTGTGTGGTTGGTTAGTGGGAATCCATTTGATGTTGTTGGGGCGAGGGCTGTGGGGATGCAGGCTGCTTGGGTGGATAGGGCGGGGGGAGGGTGGAATGATAGGTTGGGGACGTTGGCTAAGGGGGGGCCGACGATTGTTGTTGATGGGGTGGAGGGAGCAGTTCAGGGGATTCGGGAGTGGAGTGAGAAGAACTAGATCTGAGGTTGGAGAGCTGTGAATGTCAAGAGATTTGTTGTTTCGAGTACGGAAAGTAGTCATAGCCTAGAAGCAATATGTAAGAGCGTGGGGATTTGCTCTAAGTACACCTAGAACTATTTCAGCCCTAGTAGCTTTAAATGAGACTAATTTGATTCTTATGGTGCAATAGGAATATTCCTATTGAATGAAGAAAGACCGGAAAAGATAACATAGAAGCGAAATCCTCTTAAATTTGAGGTATTACTCGTCTTGGGTACCTTCGACTTGAGGTAGGCTGCCCGTACCGCAATTACTTGTACTAACAGCCCAAACTATGAGACAACGATGAAACATAGAAGGGATTTGATTTTTGATTGCTGGCTGAAAGCTGACAGCCGTTCTGGATAAATGGCTATTCTCGCCCTGTCTCTCGACGAACACACATTCAAAATCCAGCAGGAGATAACGAGAGAATAATTTTACGGCAATGGTCAACAAAAAGCAAGAATTTCCGTGGATGAAGGCTTGTTAAAGCATCCTGAAGTTGATCCCCTCCCCTAAACATCGGATGAAAGCATGCGCGACGGTACCATAGCTGCCGCGTCTCGGTAGCAGGTAGAATAGCTGCATACTTGAATTCCTGCACTCCAGGGAATCAGACTTTGGTCCGGAAACTCGACTTTGCACTTTTCCACCCGTCACGATCTAGATTGAATCAAGGATAATAAATGAGTACTTTAGGTGCCGCGGAGCTGGGTTGAATGTTGCATCTTCAACCCATCATTAGGCAACGCCAACCGGTTTATAACAATACCGTCAATGCGACTGTATGATTGTCTGATGCCTCGCAGCTGAAGTGGATCTCAACGAATCTCAACGAATCTTGTGCTGATCTCTAAATGAAATTGTGCAACCATGCTGATGTAAAGGACGTTGCGGAGGCATGTTCCAGTCTTGTGGTTATCAGAAAACCGAGAACTTTCATGCAAACACCACCCCCAACGGCACTTGCACCATCTCTTCCCATTGACCGCGGGCAATCAATCTGCGCATAACCAATGTTATGTATGGGAGATACTTCGGTATTTCTCTCTACGTCGTCAGACTCGCCCGTTATTGCAGTTCACAGAGCGCGGGCGGACACCTTGTCCAGCGGTGCAGAAATAGCAATGGTAGGGACGAGGCTTGAAGGAGCACACTGAATCTTGCGGCATACCAGCCGCCATGACCCAAGAAGCTCTCCCGCGATATAGAAATGGGAGAACTGTTGGACCAACGCGCAGATCAGAAGCACAACAGGAAGAAAATGCAGAGGCTTGGGAGACCAGTCTGGCGGGAACCTGCAGAATTGGGGCTCTCAACAGTGTTCTCTCGACTTGCTCAGTAACAATGAAGGACTACATTCATGTGGTGGTCCAGGGCTAGTATGTTTTGCTTGTCGTGATGCAGAAACGTGGGGGTAGGAGAGGCGATCGGTGTTGGGGAAAGGGGGAGAAAACGCTTGGACGATGTTGTTTACGTTACCTCCGTACTCTGTAGTCCTCAGGTCGCTACAGTACAGTAAGGGGGACTAAGGTGACTTTAGCGAGGTCTCCTGAAACAACAACTTGTCGAAACATTTGACTTCAACATCCAACGTCACTTCTCAAATATATGACGCTCTTCTAGGTCGAATGGCCAATCGACCATGTTTTCAAGAGCTGCCTATTTTCTCACGCCAGACTGATCAACATAGTCGTCCGAAGATGATGCCTTCGAAGCAGCTGCGCGTGCCAGGAGTCTGCAGGCAACGCAGCAACGATTTGATCCTTCCCGAAGACCGAGCCCACCACACGTTGTGGTGTGGTAAACTCCACCCTCCTTCACACCCACGCGAGACTGTAAGATCGAATACTGGCAACTGGCGATCAGAGATACTGCTGCTGTGCGTGGTGAGAGAACAGAGAGCACGGTCGCGGCTGCTTGAGAAGCAAAAATAGGCGGACCACTGCGAAGAACACGCAAGAGATCACACAATTCCGAGGTATGTCATACTCGAAAGGGGTTGCACAAGAGTGCATGCTGCAGGTGATTATTGGATGATGCCCGTGTCAATGCTGTGCCGGTAGCGCAAGACATTCGGCCTCGAGACTTCAAGTGAGTCGGAGTCCAGATACTCGAAATACAGTACGCTTTCTACAGAGAGCAACCTGGTATGGACGAGACCATATTACGCCGTCTTCCCCGAATCATCAGGAGGGGCAATCGAAGATATTCGGGCATCCGATGTGTTTCGTTCGGGCATGGCATGAGCATATGTCAAAGACTATCGCTCCCGCTTCCATCTGTTAGCTCTCCACTCCTCGGGTTTAGGTTCATCATACTGCATGGCTATCTCACCATCTTGCCAATTATTTGCTACACCAGCCAGCCTAACGAGATACCGTTGCTCGGTCCTGGTGTAACAGAATGTTCCGCCTTGTGATGGCATGCTTCAATCACTTGAACCCTTGACGGACTATTTACTCTTTTTCCTGTTGTCAGCATGTTCTGGCTTGATTCTCGCTCCTCTGTCGGATGGTTGTGCAAAATAAGAAGCTTGCGGTCATGACTAGTTGTCATGGACCGACCATCCTGAGCTCCTAGTTGGTACCCTGGTTGTAGATCCCCTCCACCTTTCTCGAAATGGCAATGTAGCTTTCAACTTGCGTCGGCCAAGATCATTCCAAGTTAGCTTCCCTTTGTGAACCTCGTTGCATGTGTACACCCCTTGTAACCAGAAGTTAGCCTATCGTTCCTCACCATGACCTTTGGTCCATCAACGTTTCAGCCCCAGATTTAACCGGCTTGTGCCCCAACCATGCTCATATTAAAGCTATCGTTACTCCATACAGAAAGTTCAGACTTATCCGGCTTTCCTCATGTCTCCCTCAGTGTATTCAACACCGAACAAACCTCGTGAAATGCCACAGTCGTCCAGAGACAACGTCACAGAGGGCAATATGCATCGTTCAAATTCAGATAGGAAATGGAAGCAGGTTTTGGGGTTCGACGATGGAGCGTTCTCGGGTCCTCCTGCATACTCGGACTTGCCAGAGGTGGTCACAGAACCGGTCATGATGACCACGATACCTTCATATCCACGATTGCCTCGAGATATAACCTTCTATCGAAAGAAAGGAGATGTTGTTCTTAGTCCCTCGCCTCCAGCACCATCACCAAACGATATCAAACCCCTCCCTTCACCACCCCACCTCTTCTACATCTCAATTGAAGATGACGCTTCGCCATTTGAGATTGATCAGAAACCCGACATCTTACTACACACCGGCCCATCAAAATCCTCTCCAGTCCTCTCATACGTCGAATTCCAGCCAGCCTCAATGAAAGCTGACATAACAATATGCCCATGCGGCACGAACACAAACTCAACATACCGCACTATCTCCTTCCCGAGCTCACCCAAAAAGTCCCCCGACTCCTCCAATCTCCCGAAACCACGAATAGAACGTCTTTCACCAACCGGGGGAATGTTCTCGGCAGAAAAGTTCTCCTTCTCACATACTCTACCTCGGAGTTTCGTCCGCGAACGGTTTGAATGGCGATACTCCAGCGGTCCTTTCACCCGTACATCTGAAGGGGCGAAAGAGAGTGGTGGATTGAAGCTTGTGCGTGTGTCTACGGGTGACACTGTGGCTGTATACGCAGGATTGGGAGGCACAGCGAAGCATGTGGGAAGTAGGAGCAAGCGGGTTCTGGGCATGTTCAGATTCCTAAGCGGAGGAGGATTGGTGAATCTAGGCGAGGAATTCGAGGTTTTGGCCGTTATGAGCATTCTATCCGTGGTTGAGAAGAGTAGGAGAGCGTTGGTTGTGCAGAAAGCCGCTTTTGGGATACGATCATAGTGATTGAGAGCTGTTGCTGAGATGACAGGAGATATGGGTGCATCGCATTTACGGAGGAGTTTTGGCACATTGGATGGCGACATATGGATATATGATCGATTACGGTTGTGGGAATTCTTATAACCTCTTTGAAGTAAGTTAGATGTTGATATGCTTGGTGATTGGTCCTCCTCCTGGTCGGAAAGCAGGGGGTATTGGGCCAGGCCATGGAATGCAGAGAACGAAGAAGTGAGTCTCTATACTCGATAGCTAGTAAATGTCAAAGATGAATCATGAAGATCCATCATGTTTACAAGAGTCTCAAAGTGATCGTGCGACCACTACCTTTTTATATAGAAAGCGTTGTAAGAGAGCAGGTCAAACCTCCACGTACAGTACACCGCTCCTTGATTCTTCTTGTTATCATAAGATAACCGACTAGAATATCCTTAAATTTCTAAGAGTATGAGTTTAAATGTCCTAGATAGGATAGGGGAAAGATTTGGATAGGAGAAAGATTTTTATTCTCTTCTCCTAAATAGGCGAGCTCTGCCTCACTTGGCTTGCAGACAAGCTGACAAGCTCAAACGAATATGGGGCTAGTGTAAGAGAGTATCTCGATTTGCGAACTATGATTCGTCTTCTAAATGCGAGTTTGGGTGTTCCGTGGCAATTTTAGGATCGCCCCTTAGTGTTCAGTGCCTCGCAACGGCTCGGAACAGCAACGCATCTCCATCTCCATCTCCATCTCCTACAGTATTTCTGTCTCGAGTCCCAACGATGCGACCTGCAGTTCTCTTACCATAACGATTTCGTGGAGTCAACTCGTCTGTATAACTTCATTCCCCCCCTCGTTCACCAGTCAAACTTTTAGCCAATCCAGATATTTCAATTGCTGGTGGTGCCGCCTCCGTGGCGCATTTTATATCCTGGCGCCTCACGAGTTAAGCTTATCCCTCGTGCGGTGGACCTCAACGTGTTCCTCACAATGGTGCAAGACAAAGCGTCAGGCATGATTAACGGCTTCTGGCGCATCAAATGGTGGAGGTACAGATGGTTGTTGGTGGCAGGATTCCTGGTCAACATATTCTTGATCAACCGTTTCTTCTTCGACCGATCGATATCCAACCTCAACCCCTTTCCAGGGCAAACTAGCCAAACTCCTCTAGAAGACCAACTACCACCACCAACTCCTCCTCCTCCCCCTCCATCCGCTCCTGCTCCGACGACGCCTACAACACTCCCACCGCCACCTCCGACACCTACGACGTCGCCAAAAAAACCGTCGAACGAGCATGCTCCCGCACCTCCATCGTCAGGAGCAGTCCTTGGTCCACCCTCCTCAGCATCAACATTCAACCTGAACGACTTCGATTTCAATGGCGAATATGTTGGCTGGCCGCTCGGGCGGTTGTGCAATGAGACGAAATGGCAGCCCGGCTTGATCTTCCACTGCGACAACAATTCTGGGGGAATAGGCAATATTCGGAACTTCATCCTCACTTGTCTACGATATGCTATCGAGGCTGGCGCATCGGGAATTACGGTCCCGCAGATTCAGCGACGAGATGATTCCGATCTAGCAAATATCTTCACAACAGGGATGAAGCCTCTCGAGTACTTTTTTGACGACCAGCATTTCCGCTCGTCCTTCGAGACCTTCTGCCCTCAAATGAAGATATTCAGCAAGAGAGCCGATATTCCCCACCTAGATAAAGTACAAGAGATCAACGAGTTCTACCCCAAGGACTTGAACGTCGATACGGATGGCTGTGATGGACGTGGTGTAAATCGACATTTGGACCAGTTCCGACAAAAATTCGACAAGTGGATTCTTGACCATAAACAGCCATTATCTTGGGACAAGCCCACCACGCTTGTATTCAAATGGGCGACCTTTTTCGAATGGCCAGTATATCGGGACGGACCAGAGTTCGCAGCGACATTTGGCGACCTTTTGAGAATCAATAAGGATATCGAGGCACTTGCCGTTAAGACGATTCAAGAGATGTCCAGGTTCGCAGGAGTGGTGCCTAGTGCCTCTAAGATTGTAGCACCATACCTAGGCGTTCATCTTAGAACAGAGAGTGATGCTTTGGAGTTCTGGCCGAATTTCGATGAACAGAGCAACGGTTACATACAACAGGCAGAATCGCGAAACATCAAACTTGCATACCTGGCTAGCGGAAGCGAGGCGGATGCCCATAGATTTGCAGACAAGGCACACCAGAAGATGGGCATGAACACTACTTCTAAGTCGGACTTGTTGAAGGGCGAGGATTTGAAAAGCCTCAAAGCCCTCAGTTGGGATCAGCAAGCGCTTGTTGACTATCTTGTCCTATCGAAGAGCACACACTTCACAGGATGCTCTTTTTCGTCATTTACAATGAACATCGGCTTCAAAAGACATTTAATGACTGGCGGAATCTACTCGAGACCGTGGAGAAGTCCTGGGGATTCATTCAGCACGTTCATTGGCAGATTCGACAGTTGGTATGGTGACTGGATGTTTATGTATGAGTGTATGTGGCCATGATATACCTTGGCTCATTGTTTGGAAATTGTATAAAAATTTGCACGTTCATCCTTGAGGCACATCTATATGGCAGTATTGAGCTCATAGCGAGCACAGTCGAGCGAAGTGGGACGGGATTCAGCCTACACAGCTGCGGCAAGAGAGTCGTTGCAGCTATCTATACCCGGAGTCATGGAGTTTTTGTAACAACACAAGCGAGAGATAAGGGTTTTAGAGGAAGCCGCAGTCCGAGTATAAGAAACTTACGCCTTTGTGGCGGTAAACGATATCATCTCCATGTTGGAGGGAAGCGATATATGGAAAATTGCATCTAACGACCGAGTTCCAAACTACGCATGACTTAGAATGGAACTGGATTTGAGCTAGCATCTCAAGCCGCCTTGTGGCCATTCCTTCGCTTTCGTGGTAGGTGCAAGATTTGTTCCTTTATCTCGCCTGTTTAGCCAACTTCTCTCCATCTCAATGTCCATTTTCCATCTTGACGACCCTTGTCCATCAAGTGACGGAAATGTCTACGGATGTTCAATAGGCATCCTATCTCTACTGCACAATTATTAGCGTCGCAAGCCTTATAGTCCACGTTCCAAAAACGCCATGTTTGTAATGTTTTCAAGCTTATATGTTGCGTAAACTGCCGATTGGCTCATGCAAGTCATTCAGTGGTTGCCTTCCCCCGATTTTGAACCATCTTTCAGCCCTGCACTCAATTTGTACTTGATTTGCGTGTCACATTGTGACCTTTACTACGCGGCCATGGCAAGAGGGGAAGGTCCCGATTTCTACAAAGTTTGATCCTTATCGAGGACTAAGGGCTTCTTTTCAGTCAAAGTCTCAAAGAGCATAGGAGACATATGAAGTCTACTAAGACACGATCCTCTTCTCTTTCTCTCCAAGCTCTCCACAAATCTCCTGCTCCAGCTCAGCAACACCTTCGAACAAGATGTTACTATACATCTTCCCCCTCATCTTCAGCAGCTACGCCTTCGCCCAGCTCTCCCTTCCCCTCCCTCCTCTCACAGGATCTTCCCTCGTCGGGACAGTCTCATTAGAACTCTTAGACACCACCCGTGTCGACCCCCTTGCCCCAACTCCCCAAAATAGAGACCTTATGCTCTCCGTCTACTACCCCGTCCAGCACATCCGTCACTACTCCCCCGCACCAGCCTACGATCCTGCGTACGCCGCCTTTCTAGACTCCTCCCTGGGTATCCCTCCTGGTCTCGCGGAAGCAGTGCTCTCGCAAGCCTATACAGGCGCTTACCTCCACCCCTCCTCCTCTTCACAACCCCGTATCCTACTATTCAGTCCAGGCTATGGCAATAGTCGAGAAGACTACGTAGGTACGCTATCAAACCTCGCGTCCCAGGGCTACATCGTCGTCGGCGTCGATCATCCCTACGACACCACCTTTATATCCTACCCCGGAAACCGCACAGCAGTCCGCTACACAGATCTCAACAACGCCCCTGACATCCCCGCCGAAGCAACACGCCTCGCGGGAATCCGAAGCGACGATCTCATCGCCGTGCTCCACGCCCTCTCCAAAAACGCAACCTTCGCCCGCCAAATCCCAGGCGCGCACGGCAAGCTCGACGTCTCGTCCATCGGCATCTTCGGCCACAGCCTCGGCGGCGCCGCGGCGCTCGATGCCATGGGAAAACACCCACGCGTTACCTGTGGCGCGAACCTCGACGGCGCGTTCTGGGGGGACGTCGCTGCGTCGGCTAGGGCCTTGAAGAACAGACCGTTCCTCGTCATGGCGGCCGAGGGCCATAATAGTACGAATGATGAGTCGTTCCGGTCGTTCTTTGGGAATACAACGGCGAGTGGACCCTTTGGGGGCAAGTATCTTGCTACGACGCGGGGGGCGGTGCATAACACGTTTGCGGATCTAGCGTATCTCTATGAGACGGCGAAAGCGGCGGGCTTGCCGGTGCCGGATGTGGAGGAGTTTGGGAGCATTGGCGGGGTGAGGATGTTGGAGTTAGTGAGTATGTTTTTGGGGGAGTTCTTTGGGAGGTGTTTGAATGGACAGGGGAATATTTTGAAGGGGCTGGAGGGGTTGACGAGGAAGTTTCCCGAGGTGAGGGTCGAGTAATTGGTGGCGGTGGTGACACTGGTGAGGGGGGAGGAGACAAGTGGTAACTGAGGGCCGTGGTTGGCGTGGTCAGAGAGGAAGTTGATAATTGTAGCATTTCGCGTCGAGTGGGTGCAAGGAGAAGTCGGAGCGGTTTCTTGATGCGCAGTACTTTACTGTACATCTCAACATATGCCAAGTCCTCGCAACTCCGCCGAGCCTGTTCCTAGATGCGCGATCGGGACCATGTCACCCAACAACCAAGGAACGGCCGGAGAGAACAAGGGCCTCGTCCTCGTCTCCCGTTGTCTAAACGACTCGCGTAATTTAAAAAATAGCGGAACTTAGGGTCAACAACCCTTGCTGCTGTCGCCAGACGTTTGCCGAAAAGGAGCTGGATGAATAAATGCTGGCTGGGGATATTCACACTGACTTTACGGTACAGTCAGTACAAGCAAGCAAGCAAGCACCCGAAGATGCGTGAAATACGGTGTCTCAAAAAGAGTCGCTTGGTGAGAAATAGGGTATCATTTCTGCTCTGCACAAACTCAACTACGAACAAGCATACTATGGCACAGTCCTAGTAACGAGTAAGAAAGGTCAACCCTGCCCTCAATTCCTAACGCCGAATTCCCTAGGATCAGCATTATTACAATAATCGGCATATTTGATGTAGTCCAGAGGAGCTCATTGTGAGGATTGTGACTCGGTTGATTGGCTGTAGATCGAATGCTTCGCCCTTTTCTACTTCTTTGACGTGTCTTTGGATCGGTCTAGGGTAGGGTCTCGCCGGCTGTTTTTATCAGTTTTGCTAGTCTCCTTGTCCTCCTTTCTCTTCTTGGTCTTGACCTTCCCCCGCGCCTCTTCTTGGCTTGCAACTTGCGGCGGTCGAGAAGTCTTGAGGATTGATCGAAGAGGAGTAGGATGCGCTGGTTTCGGCGGGGGCGGTACGACGGTCATTTTCTTGGGCACCAGCCGAGGGCTTATTGAAATGCGACGTTCGTGGGCTGTCGCGTTATGTAGAATGATCTGTCTTTTCTTTAGTACTTTTAGCTGATTGTCGTTGTTATCTTCATTTGACTTTGACGAACTGCTCTTTGACTTCTTCTCTGACTTTTCTCCGTGCTTCCTCTTCTTCGTGGTGACATCCGTCGCTGTGTCTGTTTTGGATGATTTATGTGATTTCGAAGACTTCTTTTGTAGCGGTGGAGCTTCAGTCATCTCGTGATCTGGATTTGAGGTTGTGGGTAAGGGTGCTGGATTCTTGAATCTCTTTGGTGCCTCTTCCATCTCTACATCAGAATCACTTGTCTCTCCAGATGTGGTGGATCCCAAGGTTCCACCAACACCTTCGCATCCAAGGGGAAGGTACCTCATCTTTAACCCTGTTGGTTGTGGCCGGACAGGTTTTTTGGCTGGTATAGTGGCCTTTGAGGTTGGCTCGTTGGTCCCACTGGCACCTGGCAATTTGACTATCTGAGTGAGATGTAACACTTTGTCAACCGGCTTTGAGACTAGAAAAATGTCAATAGTGGTTTATGGATCTAATAAACGAAGCTTACCAGCCCTGTATCCATCATCTGAAGTATTTGGGATAAGAACATTTGTCGTTTTCCTCTCTTCTGCCTGATCTTGAACAAATCCATATTCGTCTCCGTTATGAGAGCAAGCCACATTCCCATTCTCAATCCCGAGCAACGACATGTCCTTAATGGAAGAGATCGGTACTGCTGCTGGAGCAGTGAAATACCATATCTGCTTGCCGCTCGAGGGTGCTTTCTTAACTTCTCTTAATATCTCAGGTGGATCTGTTATGGAAGTAGATTCGAAACCTGGGGGTGGCTTGTATGGTGCTGCTGGAGTATGGCTATTCGTTTTTGGGACTTTCGAGGTAGGTTCTTTCGCAGCGCTTCTACAGTGGATCAGCAAGTGAAACTCTCACGGGAGAATGCTAGAACACACGTCTTATCTCTAGAATCTTTCTTAGCTTTTGGGGCGACAACCTCCTCTACGCTTTCTTCTGAACTACTTCCAATTGCATCATCGCTTTCACTCTCGGATCCGCTGGAGCTACTACTCTCGGTAGGAACTGTAACTTTGCCATTGGTCTTCGGCTTCGCCTTTGCCTTCACAGGATTCTTGGGCAATGATTCGACGTCGCTGTCACCAGCGCTAGATTCGTCTTCGCGGTCGCTGTCTTCGATGGTTTCTGTGCTCAGGGACTTTGGTGGGGGTTGCTTTTTTGCCATTTTGGCCACAGACTTCTTGCTTTGTGCCTCTTTCACTAAAGCCTTTGAGGGCCGCGTAGATTTCGGCATCCTTCCGATGTGTTCGTGAAGGGGGGTTGAGCGAGATCCTACTTAGTAGGATAAACCTTCGCGTTTGAGGTGAAGCTCGGGGAACATTTTTTACAAATCGGAAAAACCTCGGCACAACTTCTCTGCGCCAACTCTGCTTTCTTGAACGACGTAGGGACCAGTCCTGCTAGACTCAACATCATGATATCTTCAAAAAAGAAACGCAAACTGGATGAGCCACCTAGGCCCCCTCGTGAGTCTTATGTTCACAAAGTTCGGAATGATTTAATTTGCTCACGATGATAGCATTAAGTGCGGTTGCTGCGAGACGAGCAGCTCTTGAAGCGAAAACTATATCTTTGTCCGCCCCCCCCTCAAAATCCGAGAAGATCATTCCCCAGAGAAATTCTGGTAAATTAGGAACCTCGAATTTATCCAGCGCAAAGGTTCCCTTAGAAGATGCCATCCCCGAGCCGGCTATAATCGACACAGTTGCAGATCACCTTATCACAGAACAGCAATTGCAAAAGCTAGAAGACGATTCCTCGGCGTAAGGGCTCGTTCGAAAAAGGTTCCATAAACTTATAAGCTAATTTGATGTCCATAGAAGCTACGGATCACGTGAAGGATCCCATGAATCTTCCCCTTCCAGGCCCAATGTAGCACTCTCTACATTTATCCCTAGGAGAGACAATATAAAGGAGTTGGAAGACGGCGGGCTTCTGATCAAATTAGCCCCAGGTGAGGTATGTAACGATTTGACCCTCTCGGATTGCTCTTACCGTCTATAGCGCCTGGTTATTCTTGGTCAGTACCGAATCACAGTTCGGAGAGGGACTATTACTCTGCAAGGCGCTGGAATGCATAGCGATAGTAGATCTTACAACGTTTATGCTGCGTCTTCACACTCTCTTCCGGTCATTCGATGTCTGACTACCCAGACCGGGCACTCTCAAATATGCCTTCGACCCCTTGACCGTGGCTTAAACTCACTACAAGCTCTGTCACCATTATTTGGAAAGCTTTGGAGTGAGGAGTCTGGTCCCTTGAGTTCAGAATACTCTTCTGCCATCCCTCATTTGAATCCTCGCACTTACCAGATTGTATGTTTACGCCCTCATCACGGCGGTTTATGCTTATCGGTACCTCCAGCTTTATTCTACCGATACTTCTCAGAAATCGTACTTACAGCCACTTGCATCTCCGCCAGAATGGAATGCCACACTTTCCAAACTATCAGACTTCAGAGATGGTGAAACCCCGATTATCATGATATGTGGGCCGAAGTCGTCCGGCAAGTCAACTTTTGCAAGACTTTTCACGAATAGACTACTCTCAAATGATGATATGAGGGGCGTTGCTCTGCTTGATCTGGATCCTGGGCAGCCTGAGTACTCGACTCCTGGTCACTTGTCGCTAGTACGTGTAGACCTACCAAACTTTGGCCCCCCTTATACCCATCCAACGCCAGGGACATATGGTCGTATGATACGCTCACATTCTATAGCAGCCGTCTCTCCTGCCATGGATCCAACACTTTACATGGCATGCGCTCTTGATCTATTTGCTCACTATCGGAGCGAGGACGCGGTATCGCAGGCCCCCTTGATAATTAATACGCCTGGCTGGGTGTTAGGGACGGGACTAGAACTATTAGTTGAGCTGATATCCAAAGTGAGACCCAATTCAGTGGTTTACATGTCAGAAGGAGGGCCTCGAGAAGTTACGGAAAGTCTACAACAAGCTGCCAAGTCAACTCCTCTTCTCACACTTCCTTCTCAAGCGAGCGAGTACGGTACTAGAACGCCGGCACACCTCAGGACGATGCAGTACATGTCTTACTTCCACGGACGCCCTGGACCTTACCTGACTGCAAATGAGTCGTCTTGGACCAACATTCCGTTGACATCAATCCGCCCATGGGAAATACGATACTCTGGAGAAAGCTCAGGTATACTTGGTATACTATGTTACGGCGAGCAGCCTTCAGAGAATGTATTAGCGGAAACTATCAATGGTACTTTGGTATCAATAGTGATCGTCCATGACATGGCTGCCATTCCAGGTTGGTCTACCTCGATACCCGTGAAAACGAGCCGAAACCATTTGTCGAGCAAGAAAAACGACGAAAGCTACATATCATTCAACGACGATACAGACATCGGCAACATCGATGCTGACGACCTTCATCCCTCAACATTAACAACACCCCTCATAGTCAAAACACCCGAACACCTGCCCTACTTCAATCCTCTCAACGCCATCTCTCTCGACCCGAAATTCTCTCACTCTATCGGCCTTGGACTTGTTCGTGGGATCGATGTTCCACGGCGAAGATTACAGGTCCTCACTCCCATATCCCCTAATGTGATAGAGGAGATCAATGCCGCGGGGAAGAAAATAGTTCTCATCAGTGGGAAATTGGATACACCTGGGTTTGCGTACACGGAGGAGATCAATTTGAGGGAATCATCTCAAAAGGAGGGGAGGAAGTGCGGTGCTAGGGATGATAACCAGAAAGACAAGGGTGGCGATAATGATGCTTTCAGCAGTGCACCGTGGATCGAAACCCTGGAGGGGTCTCAAGGACGAGGAGTTGGCGCAAGAGTTTGGCGAGTGAGAAGAGATTTGGGAAGAACGACTGATTGAAGATGTCCCCGAAGACCCATTCCAGAAGCTTTAGCTGGAAATAGACAAGGAAAGACGGTCCGGCGTCCTGTCTTCAGAAGAAGAGGAAATACAGATGGAAGAGTCGACCTCTCTTCAGGCATCACCACACCTCGCAGAAAGCGAGACCTGTCGAGAGTTGGCATTTTCGACAACTAGGTTCTTCTTCCTCGGCCGTGTCGTGTAGGACCATATATGTGACCAAAGCATTCGGTAAGAGGCCTGTCTATAAGCTGCCCGAGAAGAGTTTGTCAACGCCTAGTGAATCTCTGATATTGCACCTTCACGTATGAAATGCTTGTCGAACACAATCAATACTCACAGTCCAGTCCACACTCACTTCGAACCAACTCCAAGACGCACTTCCCCATCAAGCTCAGAGAACGCTGCAAGCCCCTACGACATCTCCATGGTAACAACTAATAATTAGGACGCCTAAGCCTCCACTGCTACTCGATACTCATCACGAGGAGGTCGCTTAGGGGTGCAGAAATCTTTGGCTCTGAGCGAGGATATCTACTAGAGTACACGTGACTTCGGGATCAAACCCTCACTCTTTACACCCTTCTATTACCACCTTGGAGGCTTGAATTGCGGCTGGCTAATTGGTGTTCTAAAACTAGATACTGCCCACCATGCTAGTGATTTTCAGCTGGTCCACAGACAGACACGATATAAACAGACTGATTATCAAATTCTGAAGGACGACTTCGACCGCCGCCTCAGTAGCTCAGCCTTCCAAAATTGGTTCGTTTGGAGCTAAAACGTAAGACTCTCGATGAATAAATAAGTTGATTCAACAACTCACGATAACCACAGGCAACTGAAACCATTCCCAAATCCTGTCAGCCTAACAAAGCCGCAACCTAAAGATCCAGGAAATGGATCCCCTCAGCATCATTGCATCCACTGTCACCATCGTCCAATCCATTTCATCGACATATAAGGCCATCCAACACCTCAAGGGCCTCCCGAAAGCCTTCAATGAAGTGGACTAAAGACTTCCTCTCGTGAACGAAACCCCGTAGTCAGCTACTTGTCGTCCCTTGACGAAGCATCAGCAAAGGCAATTAAAGCTGTCGTCAAAGGTTGCCAAGAGAAGGCTAATGCGCTGCTGGCTATCTTTCAGAAAATTGACAATGGGAGAAAGGATGCAACGGACGGTGGGTGCTCGAATTCTATCGTACAATCGTGGTCCCCCTCGGCAAAGCACATCGGGTTGAGGCGCTGATGGAGGGCATATTAAAGGGGTTGAAAGATTTGGCAATCAATCAACTATTCAAAACGGCAACTCAGAGCCAGATGGTCAGGTTGGAAAAGGCCATCCAGGAGCTATCTGAGGTGGAGCCATCCGTGCTAGACTCGGATTTTGGGGACTCGGGGCCGTTGAACGTCACCCAGAACGTCACCCATGGGGGAACGGGCAATCAGGCCGTCAATAGAGGGGGGAAGCAAGAAAACGTCTTTGGCCAGAAGTTTCTGTCGCAGGGTGGCGCCATGAACTTTGGTATGGATTTCTCGAAGACTTCATAGTTTATTTCCGTATGAATAAACTGACGTTTAAACGCATAATAGAGATATATTACCAACTATTCCACTCCATAAGTAAGCTCTGTGAACCCGTATATCCAGGGCAATGAATGCTGACAGAAACCTATAACCAGATTCACAGAGATGTTAGTATATCCCCGAGACAGAATGTCTTCGCCCAGCCATCTTAGCTTTTGTGGTCTTGCGAATGATTTCATTCGCCAAGGAAAATAGGCTTCATATCTACTCTGCCAGTAAATATCCTATTTCCAAAGAATACAGACTAATTCGAGACTTTCAAAGTTGTTTCCCCTAGTGACCAACCCCTTGATTTAGAACAGTTCTTCTTAAAGGAGAAAGAAGGTTAACCCACTCACTCCTAGATAATATCCTACCGAATACTGACGAGGAACAGCCTGCCTGCAATCTCTTAGCTTCCGTGATATCGATGCTCGTCGGCTAGAAATATCTTCTGCCCATGAGGGTACGTGCGGCTGGTTCTTCCGAACTGATGATTTTCAACAGTGGCGCAACCGCAGCGATCTTTCAAGCCATAATGGAGTGCTTTGGATCAAAGGCCATCCTGGAACGGGAAAGTCGACATTGATGAAGCATACCTGGAGACACCACGGGCAGAACTTCAAAGACCACATTGTTGCGGCATACTTCTCCCATGCTCAAGGAGACGACTTTGAGAAGACACCTCTCGGTATGCTACGCTCGCTGTCATACCAACTACTTCTCGAAGAACCTTCTCTTTACGAACGATTCGTTTCCAAGTTCCGCGAGAAACTGCAGAAGCATGGAACAAGAGAATGGGAGTGGCGACAGTCAGAGCTGAATGAGTTCCTGCTCTCAGAGATACAATGGTGCCAGTCAAGGCCTCTGCTCCTTCTTATCGATGCGTTAGATGAATGCAACGAATCAGACGTGCAATACGTTGTGGAATTCCTCGAAGCCCTAAGTATCAAGGTTATTGATGCTAAGATCACCATCAACACCTGTTTATCGAGTCGCCACTATCCGAGTATTAGAATGGAAAATACACCCGAACTGGTCTTGGAGAGGAGAGAGGAGCACTGTAAAGATATTTCCACATATGTCCGCGACAAACTGATAATAAGGGACGAAGAGATTGAAAAAAGAGTCCTCCAGATGGCGTCCAATATTTTCATGTGGGTCGTGCTCTTTGTTACAATCCTTAACAAGGCATATCAGGAGGGCAAAGTTGACTCTATGCGCCAGAAGTTAAGTGACGTGCCCAAAAGCCTCGAAGAATTGTTCGGGACGCTCCTGAGCAATGACGATATAGACAAGCATGAGACTGTACTTGTACTGCAATGTGTCTTGTTCACGAGACGGCCGCTCAAACCAGAAGAGCTATACTTCGCCATGATAGCTGAGACAACTGCCAAGAATTTCGGAGCTTGGAACCGATCAAAGATAACAGTTGATATTATCCAGCGGCGCATCACTAATTCTTCGAGAGGTCTTATCGAGACACGCAAGGGTCAAGGAACCGTACAGTTCATCCACAAGTCAGTCATCGACATCCTCCTTAGAAACCTAAGGCTCCAAACGCTCGATCCTACCCTCGAGTTAGAGGTTATAGGTAAAAGCCACGACTGTCTAAGAGCCTGTTGCATGTCGTACCTTATGATAGACGGACTGCCATTAGCAAAAGAGAGATCACAAGTGAATGAACTTTCCTTTGACTACCCGTTTCTGGAGTATGCTTCGACTTATGTCCTCGATCATGCCGAGGAAGCACAAGGAAGAGGCATTGAGCAGAAATGTTTTTTGCATTCCCTACAACCGCAACATAAAATGTTCGAGCGATTGATACACATCCACAACGCCTTTGAAAGAATTCCTGGTTTAGGATGTGATAAAAGCGTAACGCCACTTTACACATTGTCGTTTCATGGATATTATGAACTCGTCAAGGTTGTCTTATTTGAGGAGCAGATCGACATCGATGCTCAGGGTGGACCCTACGGCAGCGCTCTCCAGGCGGCTTCAGTGGAAGGGAACGAGGAGGTCGTGAGGATGCTGCTCGAGAAGGGGGCCGACATCAATGCCCAAGGCGGACTCTTCGGTACCGCGCTCCAGGCGGCTTCAGTGAAAGGGAAGGAGAATGTCGTGAGGATACTACTCGGGAAGGGGGCCGACGTCAATGCCCAGGGTGGACCCTACGGTAGCGCGCTCCAGGCGGCTCCAGTGAAAGGGAAGGAGAATGTCGTGAGGATACTACTCGGGAAGGGGGCCGACGTCAATGCCCAGGGTGGACCCTACGGTAGCGCGCTTCATGCGGCTTCAGTGGAAGGGAACGAGAAGGTCGTGAGGATACTACTCGAGAAGGGGGCCGACATCAATTCCCAGGGTGGACTCTTTGGTGGCGCGCTCCAGGCGACTTTAGCGGAAGGGAACGAGGAGTTCGTGAGGATACTACTCGAGAAGGAGGCCGACGTTCATGCCCAGAGCGGATCCTATAGTATTACGCTCCAGATAGCTTCAGCAAAAGGGAACGAGGAGGTCGTGAGGATACTACTCGAGAAGGAGGCCGACATTATTACCTAGGGCGGATCCTATAACCTTGGTAGCGCGCTTCAGATAGCTTCAGTAAAAGGGGACGAGGAGCTCGTTAGAATACTACTCGAGAAGGGGGCCGACGTTAATACCTAGGGCGGACTCTTCGGTAGCGCACTTAAGGCGGCTTTAGTAAATAAGAACGATAAGGTCGTGAGGATACTACTCGAGAAGGGGGCCGACGTTAATACCTAGGGCAGATCCTACGGTAGCGCTCTTTAGGTAGTTAAATTTAAGACTAAAAGCTATTATAGCTGGAATAGCGTAGTCCACTGTCTACCGAGCACCTACTACTATTTAAGGAAGTTTGTTATTACTATTATTATCTTTGTAGTAATTTTCATTCTATTAATAAGAGTATGGAAGGGTATTAAGGCATTATCTAGATAAGAGCTATTAACGATATAATAGGTAGTAACTTAGGTACGGAAAACGACCTTCCTCTCCCTCCCGAGTTTCAGCTAAGTGTTAGACGAGTTATACTTCTATTTATAGGAGCGTTAGTTTTAAAAGTCTCTAGATCTCCCCCCCGCCTACCTCTATTATAGTTAACGTCTTTTATCTTCCTTGGAGTTATACGAGTGCCTGTAATAACTTATAAATAATATAGAGTTAGAAATACAACTACTTAAAAATTAATAAGTATTAAGCTTCATATCGGGCGAATGTTGTTAGAGGTGATAGGTAAGTAAAAAGTAAGACTAGGATAGAAATGGCGCAGCAAATCAAGTCTTGGAGCCATTTTAGTATGGCTTATGACGGGCAGGAGAGTAACAATTCTTTCTAGTGTAATATCTAAGAAATATGTAAACGGTTATTATAGAATCGTTGGTAATATATAGTGAGCGGCCTTTACGAACTTCCCGTGACGGTGATTCTAGTAGTAGCCTTCGTTAGCTGTGAAGCTGACTATTGTTTAAAGTGGTAAGAATAAGCTAGCAGCCAGCCTAGTAGCTGATAAACCACGCGCCAGTAGGAGGAGCGCCGACTCGTTTCGGCCACAGCTTTGTCGGTAAGAGTTGTTCATAGCTCCGGTGGCGGTGTCGAAGACCCGCTAAGGAATGCCTAACCATACGGACGAAGAGGCCGATGAAGCCTTTGCCCGAACTCTAGTGATGGAGAATCTGAATTCCATCCCTCGCCTCACCACCGCAAGCCCCGCGGGTCGAGATGCTATACTAACCTGTTGGCTGCAAGGCAAAAAGAGTTCCGAGAACGGGACTTTCCGGAGTGGTGTAGAGGCAATGGCCTATCCATCAGCTGCAAAAAGGTTGGCTTGAGCCGAAACTTTTTCATGACGGAGTCAGGATACATTGGACTCGGCCCAATACCCCTAAGACCTCGCGACATGATTGCCGTATTCGACGGTACCGAAGCACCGTTCGTCCTCCGAGGACTCGGTCCCAACCAGTCCCGAGACGCTACCGGTGAGCCAAGAGATGGACTTCGGCACGTTCGACAGAAGCAGTGGGAACTCATTGGAGATTGTTATCTGCATGGCTTCATAGACAATGAGGCTTTGAAACCAGAGTACAATGGAAGGAGACGGATTTTTGGGATCGCTTACGAGATTCGAGTAAACTCTCTCTAGAATAAGAATATAAATCAAGGGCCTCGGTCTAAACCTATACTCTCTAGTATCTTATGGTATCGTAGAATCGATTAGATATGTTAAGGGGCAGAGCACTGATGAGGCCAGGAACTTGACCTGGGACCGCAACAGCAAAGATTTTGGAAAGATGAGGTGGCTGGGTCAACTCGACGCCTGCATCGATGTTGTGATCTCTCGCCTTATATGGTGTCGCTTATACCATGACATATTTGAGACCTATTGCCCCCTTGGGCTAGATGATGCCGTAATGAAGGGATTCCACTCTATAATAGAATAGGTCGATTGATACCGAACAAAACACCTCAGAAACTTGAGGTTTGGACCTCGGTTTTCTGAGGGGGTTCGTTTTACGTGGTTTGTCTAGTCGGATCGGGAATAAATAGGCCATATAATATATAAACTCTAAAACGACAAGTTGTTTTCTAGTGGATGCCCTAGCCCATTGTGTAGCCTACTAATTTACCTTGATTCTCACTTTATCTACTTGGTAGACGCCCTGGACTCTCTTGACTTTGGGGTGGAATATAGCATAAACGATTGCTTTGATACTACTAATCTATCTTAATGGTTCCTCTAACGACTCTAAGGTAACCAGTCTACTTTGATCGTTCCTTTAAGGACCTAAGCAAGCTGCCATCCCTCAGCTACCAAATCGTCTAAATGGGCAGCAAAGCAATTTAATCCATCAGAGATGAGAAAACCCGCCCACTCCGCCTGTCTCGCATTGAACAATTGGTGCTCCACACATCCCTTCACATATGGGATTATTAACTGCCCCAAACATTATATTAACCGAATCTGCCCTCCATTCCCTAAACTCGATCACAGGATGTCCAGCTGGCCATTTAGGCTTAAAGTAATGCTTTCCATATGTCAAAAGACTCACAAGACCCGAGCTCATTCCATCTACCTCAGACCAAGTCCCTGATTCGATCTTAAGGCCTTCTAAAAGCATCCGAGGTGTCTCAGCTTGAAAGTAACAGGCATTAGTAAACTTTCTACCGGCAGTAGACGTCAGTTTGACTAGAGCTATATCAAGCTCTGGTCTAGTATCAATGACATCCCCGATCTTGTCCTCGCCTACGTATGGATGATACACTTCCTTAGAAATCAAGAACCCATGATGAGCAACAGTAAGCACTTCTTGTCCATCAAAATGCCGAAGTTTGATTCCTGCAGATGTTGTAGCGTTCACGCCCTCGTTCTGGGAACCAGTAAACACTTCTTGTCCATCAAAATGCCGAAGTTTGATTCCTGCAGATGTTGTAGCGTTCACGCCCTCGTTCTGGGAACCTGGGCCACACTCAAGTCTACATCCTGGACAAGGTGCGATGATTGCCTGAAATAGTTTTGGTCATCTTGTGGCATTGGTCCAATACCCGCTGTAGAGTGCCGTGTAGGATCAACACGGCGGACGCGTGTCATATTTTTCATTGAGTCGTAAACGGGGCTTCGGCATGGTGGTATAGTGTTGTGCGTCCTCCCACAGTGCCTGGAAGTGACTTGGGCTCATAGACACGACCATCGCCATACTCAAGCTCGATAATTGTCCAATGTGGCATATAGAAGATGGCTCGCGCGTTTGCTATAGGTTGTAATGCTGTAAGGAGGGCAACATTTTGCTCCAAGGTAGGAAAAGTCATAACTGGCCAGTGAATAGTCGGGCAGGGGTCTGGAACTCGAGGATTAGGAAAAGGGAAACTTGGGATAGGTTCCAATACCAGTTCTCTGATACCGGTAAACATAACAGGCATACCTCCAAAGGTGAGAGGTACCGGCCGTGGCGGGTTAGCTGTCTCAATGTACATAAACCACCCCGACGTTGCAATCTCGCCATCTCCAAAGTTGGTGCGAATCCACTGCAACTCGTCGCGCGTTAGCGAGCGATATTGTCGTTCTTGAGCATCCCATAGATTGAAAGGGGCCTTGTCGTTCATGTGTCCCGCGCCCCAGCCGCCGGGGTTCTCCCACCTCTTTGGTTCAGGGTGGGCCGCATGTTGCTCTGATGGTCAACATCGGAGGGGACTCGCTGGAGCGTTGGTGTAAATATCGATGTACGGCGAGCTGGCTTGGATGCGCTGCACCTGCGGTGAAAGGCGGACAAGACTCGTCGTGCGGTTGTGTTGGAGTGGAAGTCGAAGGCAAAAGATTATAGAGGTACAGTGTAGTGCATATAGGGTAGGGTTTGTCACAGAAAAGATGTGGAACATGAGTTCGCAAGAGAAGGGAAATGTGGTTGTATTGGTTTAGGAGGAGGTGGGCGGGAAGCCACAATGTAACCTCAAGAAATGATGACCCATGCGCTAGACCTATTTGGGAAATGTGCCACAGGCACCCTTGGAGTTAGACTTGACCCTTTTTCGCCAGTTCTGTTTGAGTGTTTAGACATGAGCAGCTGCTGCTTTAACCTGAGCTGAGGGTGAGCATTCCTAAGCACCGCCTGAGCACATGCTAAGTCGGCCTGAGCATGCATGAAAGACCTATTTTAGTATCTATAGAGCTTGTTTTGGCTCCCCTAAGGACCGGTTAGGCTTTCCTTATCTCTTGTCTTGGAGCCGGTCCTATTTGAGCTCTGACGAGGCTCCCTCTAGAACCCTTTTTGGATATATTTTCGCTTATATATATAATGCTTAGTGGCTCAGCCTTGGCAGGCTCGAAGAGGCTCCAGGCGGGCGCTGCCCTTGAAATTGTCCTTGAGGCTTGAGGGACGTGGTTCTCCCTTCATCTATGATGCCCCTTTGTTTTCCGTCTCAGGACACGAACCAGGACCAACGTCGTCCATATATCCAATCCAGGTCGGCCCTCCAAACAGAAATGCGAACAAATCCCAAATCAAGGTCCCATGGTCAACCAACCAAGCCTCTGCTCCCCCATGAATGAGGCTAAAAGTACAAGTGCTCCGGTGGCCGTCCTCCGAATATAAGAGAAACGTCATCGGCACCTTTTTCCTTCTGAGCCAAGGCCTGCGCTGCCGCCATGACATTCTCCATCTCGAGTCGATTGCAAGCCAAGGAGACGGGAGACATGCCACAAGCGTCTCTTACCCACCTGCCATCGAGCTTGCTCCGAACCAAAAGCTGCAAGTCCTCGATCCTACTCATCGCTCCTCCTCGAGATACATTCGCTCTTATAACACTCGATCCTTCCTCTCCCTCCCTCCTCTCCAGCTTGCTTATCTATCTTAGCTTTCCTCTCATCAAGGCCCCATCCTCGCAAGCCCCTCCTTGAGCACATTCGTAAAGGGCGGCCGCCACCAAAAGAAGTGCTTGCTGATGAAATCGTCCCATTCCTCGACGAAAACCCTAAACCAAGGAGGAAGGAGAGGTTGAGGCTGGAGCTCGAAGATACATGACAGTAAGCGAGCTTCTCGGTAAAGCCTCGGCACGTGACACGTGGCTAAAGTTTCCTTCCACGGAGGTGAGTGTGTGACACGAGGCTGTCACTGTCACGTGCAACGTGAGCTTTTTATACGCACGCTGCGGGCTCCGACGAGGGAATAAACGCCCCCCGATGAACTCCGGAGGACTAGCGAGTGTGCGCGGTTGGTTGCTTGAGGCAAGCATGTGCCAAGTGACCGCGTTGACAACGGGGTTCCAGGTACGAAGGGTGATCGACGCATGATGACTAATGTGATGCCGGAACCCCGGTTCTGTACTTACTACTGTACAGTACCACGTGCTCCATACGGGTAGATCAGCGCATCCCGCCTCGCGCGCTTCCGAAGATCCCGAACGTGCCTCCGCGTCCACCGTCCACCAGGGGGGCTTGAACGGACTCCGGACGGACAGCACAGCACTCCGGACCCATGCTTCCTCCGCGGCCCGACGATCACAGATGGATCGACGACGGACAATGACCGAGTAAAGGACTTGTACTTGTGAGTACTGTGTCGACGCTCGCTCCGGGCCTCTCGCCGTCGATGTCGTGCCCACCAATATCGATAGTCAGACGGATATCTCGGATACTGGAATTTTCTTGATCCTCCTCGGACCTGTAATCTCGCTGTGTGTGATGGTCATATGTACAGTAGCCCTTGCATTAGCTAGACACTCACACTCACTCACTTACACTCACCCACACACTCACACTCACTCACACTCACACATCAAAAGACCTCGTCAAATATTGTTTCCACAATCAAATTTTAAACTTTACGGTCCCTATCTATCCATCGATAGAGGGCACCGAACCAAAATGGTAAATATGTACACAAGAAAGCGACCTCGGAAATTTGATCCGCGAGAGTGAAAGGGAATATGAGATACCCCATTTCCGATCTTCGCCATTTTTGTGTAAGCCCCAAGTTCCCATGTTGAAACAGCCGAGGAGCTGTGAGTCCTCCCATGATATGTACCGCCTTTCCAGGCAGCCCCAAGTACAAGTGGTGCCGAAAACGCCAGCCCTTCACCAGGATAAAATGGGACAAAATCCCTCAAGTGGTCCTCTCATAACACCACATCACACGGCAAGAGTGTGCATGAACAGAAAAGTGCCCTCGGAATCGTCTTCGTTTCCTTAGGAGATCTCGCTTGGGGCCTTGTGATAGTTCCCATCGGATTCATCCCCGAGGAAGCCCCAGAACTTCTCGGCTTCATGTGTATTCTCGTTGTCGGCAATCCACAGGCGATTGAAGGAGTTGAAAAGGATGACATCTTGTGGGTTCGACTTGAAAGCATCCTTGATGGAGCGGATGGCGGCCTTTTGGTTGTCTCGAGAGGGAACACCCGCACCATTGGGGGTTCCCTGGAAGGGCCAACCAGTCTCGGTGATGACGATTCGCTGATCCTTTTTGGCGAGCTTGGATCTGAGATTGCCCATCTGAGTCTTGAGGAAGTTGCCAGACTCCGAAGCAGCCACGTTCTGATCAAAGAATGGATGGCAATTGACCGCGCAGTAATCGGACTTGTCGCACAGGATGGGGTGATCGACCGTGGCAAAGAGGGTATCCGTCGTGACCACGAACCCTCCGTAGCCTGCCGCTTTGAGCATGGTCCGCGCCTTGTCCATTTGGCCCACGATGAAGTCTGGACTGGCGCCAAAGTTGACCTTCTCATTGCCGACCGAGACCGTGTGGATCCGGTCCCATCGGCCAGCTACATCCGCGACGAGCTCTTTCACGCAATTTTCGAGCTTGCCGTCCTCGATATCGAAGATGCCAGCGAAGACCTTCCATCCTTTGGATTTGGTCGCAGGTGAATCCAGAATCAATTTGGTCTGGTGCTGATCGGTCCCATAGAGTCGGATCAAGGAGTACCCATCGGGGATTCCGGATAGATCCTTGTTGACATCGTCTTGGGTCTTGATGGCGTGGGAATTCTCATCCCCTTTATATGGTGAGTAGGAGAAGCCGTTCCCGTTTCCGGCATCGCCATTTCCGGTTGATGACTTGGCCGCTGTGGTCTCGGATGGAGCCTGGGCTTTCCCCTGTTGTGCCACCACTGGCTTGACCTCGGAGGCGATCGTAGGGGAGCCAATGGTACTAGTTGTGGTGGAGGTTGGTTGGCCGTCGGCATTTTGATAGATGATGACCACCTTGTCGGGCTCCGCGTTCTTCTTCTCGTGTTGATGTTGATGGGGGCGAGCACCTATGGCACTGGTCAGACGTGCTCGTGAGGATCGAAGGGGGAAGACACTTACGGAACGGCTGAGCCAAGGTCAGCTGGAGCAGAGACGCCGCTGCGAGTGCGAGAGTCGCGGTCTTCATCTTGAGGACTGGGAAATCTAAACGAATTTCGAGATATCATGCGTGATGGATGGATCTGAACCGACCAGCGGTAGTTAGCAAATGAGTGAATTCGGAATGCGTGGTCGAAGCTTGAAATGAGTGCGAGATGTTGTTGAGAGAGAGACTTGAGATCTTGTTGAGGGAGAGACTTGAGAAATTGTTGGCTCAGGGGAGATGGGGTTTGGTTGTAAGAGAGTGTGGACAATGGGACACGAGAACACGGCTTTGTATCCAGGTTTCATTATTGAGAAGCAAGAAAGAAACGAGGGGATATTCACACACACCTTTGTCGTTAGTGTCGTCACAGGAAACACTTTCCAATTTCCACCAAACTGAGTCCACTCGATGAATCGGGTGATAAAATGTGATGTGCGTGGGAGGCGTGATTCAGAAGGAATGCAGGGCGAGGCAGGACTGAGGAGTCAGTAGTGTCAAACTACGATGCCTTTGAGGGTTTGAGCGAGGAATGATCGATCCAAAGATTCCAACCGGTGGAAAAGGAGTGTCGTTGCTGGGCAATGGCAAGAGTCTGCGTGTGGTTGCTTGAGGGAACGAAGATGCCGGTCTTCGAGATGACGGGCGGCAAGTAGCAGTGACTTGAGGGGGAGGGAGGGAGAGAGGGAGAGAGAGGGAGGGAGAGAGAGGGAGGGAGAGAGAGAGGGAGGAAATGGTACAAAAGTTGGGGAAGGGAGAGGAATGGTCTTAGCCGAACAAAAGTTGGGAAGGGAGAGGAATGGTCTTAGCCGAACAAAGATGGGAAGGGAGAGGAATGGTCTTAGCCGAACAAAAGGAGGGAAGGTGGCCGCAGACGCAAGATGGCAGTGGCAGGCGTCGTATATGAGGTTGTAAGAGAGGAGGAGCGTAGCTGTAGGAGTCTAGCCGTACGAAGTAGGACCCGACTTCAGACTTACGAGGGATTGTGGTGGGATCTGCTGGTCAGACCGTCAGACCCGTCCCCGGCAGGGGAGTCGAGAAGCGGCGGGTGAAGGCCCCCAGCACAGGACATGGAGAGAAGACAGGTCCTCCGTGCAGCCAGGAAGCGGCCGAAGAGGAATGATCGTACCTTCAAGGCTGATGTCTACGGTACCTCGGACAGCACAGTACGGACAGCACGGTACTTCGTACGGTACAGCGCTGGATGTACAGCCAGGAACGGACGGCCGGGAAGAGGCCAGGGAGCCAGGAAGAGTCAGGAACCAGGAACCGCCAGGAACCGCATGGTTGTCGATGCACCTAATTTAGGCGTGAATGCCGGATGCCTCTTCGTTGGCTCCCGTCTCACCACATCTTCCCACCGTCCTGTCCCGCATACGAAGGGTCGGCGACTCGCCTCCCTCACTCTTACCGCTCGCCTCTGGATTCGTGAGCCGTGAGTCGTGGTCGGGGGTCGTGAGTCTTGGGGGTGGGAAGTGGTGTTGGGTCACCTTGACGTGGACGCCCAGTGCCCACGTGTCGACGCCTCGACGAGTGACGAAGTGGCACGACCTACGGTCTGGCTGGGACACGTGATGAGGGAGGTCTGGAGCTGGAGTCTGGAGATCATCCTTCCTGAGTGGTGACCGTCATCCTACGGTCTGGCTGGGGCATGTGATGAGGGAGGTCTGGAGCTGGAGTCTGGAGTCTGGAGTCTGGAGTCTGGACTCGGACTCTGGACCCGTCTGGTCTGGTCTGAGCGATCAGCCGGGACCCAGGACCCAGGAGTCTGAGTGTCGGAGTGAGCACCGACAGTCTGTACTGTATCCGTACAGTAAGTACAGTACTGTACTTACTGAGTTGGGATGAACGCGTGGCGGCTTGGCACTTCGGTCCCTCTTTGGGAAGTTCTGCCCGCTCTGGGATTTGTTCCTTGCAGTTGCCGCGACTCAGCCTTGAGTCAGCGTCGTCCTTGGTCACCTGACATGAGGGCGGGTTGCGTCTTCATGACAACGGCACGTGCCACGCTCCCTGGGCAGGGCGAAATAGTCACAGGCCATCGGTTCGCCTCGTGATGTGGCATATGGGATGCGGATAGGTCCCTACTGTACCGAGAACAGTAGACGAAGTCGAGGCGACCACCGAGTACGTAGATAGAATCCTACATGCGGATTGCGGAAGGGATGAATCGCACCAAAGAAACGCCGCCAGGTGTGCTTTCAATTCTTGCAGGGGTCTGGGAGCCCATTGGTTGGCTGGCACGTGCTTCATTGGAAACACACACTCCAGCTTTGGTCCAAGAGAGCCAAGAGAACTCCATCCATGATCCATCCCATCTGTTTCTGCCATCAAACAAATGCAACTAGAGAATTCTCTTCATCAGCCATCCGCCATCCGCCATCCACATCCACATCCACTAGCAACCAGCAACCATCAATCCCGTCTTGCCAAAAGAGCAAAACCCGACAAACGACACCTGCATTGGATCAGAAGAACCTGCCGGCTGATATCACCTCGAGACTCGAGAGTCAGAGGACAGTGTCCACTGTCCATTGGAGACACTGGAGACTGGACACTGGACACTGGACACTGGACACTGGACACTGGACACTGGACATTGGACACTGGACACTGGACACTGGGGACTGGAGAGACCTTCCGTAACACTCACCGCTCTGCTGATAGTCTCTTCATAGGCCAAAGTTACGACTACGGCTATGTGATGGTTAAATATACCCGTCAAACTTTCTGGCGGAGGCCCAGCCACAACACAACCCGGCGAGAAGGGGAGGTTGGATGGATGGCGGGAAGTTTTGCAAATGGAACCCTCACTACCTTCATACGAAACGAAGAATGCGATACGTAGGGTCCGTGAAAATAGAAGGATGAGGATGATGGTCAGCGCCGACTGCGCCATTAAAGATCCATCGAAGGATTGCCCCCACAATCCGGTCATTCACAACAGCGATGAACACGCCAGCCGCTCAATCAAACCGATGAACGTCTTTGACAAGCAAGTCCACCAGAGGCTTTCGCTCGCTGCATGCTCGCCAGTGCGATGTGTGTCCTGCTCAAGGATGTGGGATGTGCTACAAGAACCGTGGAACTCTTTGCTCATCTTCCACCTTCTCGATCTGATGACGAACCGTCTTCGGCTAGAATCCAGAGGAGTAGATGGTCTGGACACAGATTGTACGCTGTGCGGAATTCTTGCGGATTGCCTTGTATCCTTTCCGTTCTCTCTCCACTTGTCCTGCTCCTTTCTCTTGCCTTCTCGTCCGAGGCTCCTCGCAAACCACAAGGTGGTCCACAATGAATGGCCGAAAAGCACCAGCCAGAAACCAACGAAAGCCAATATTACGCAGCCAGTCGCGAACATGGAGATTACAGCGAAACGGAATGCTGTTTGATTAAATGCTGCGCTATGTTGCAATTGTTGCGTGGCAAGTCCCACTCGCATGGCCGACAGTAGTCCTGTCACATAGGCAAAGACTGCAAAGAGCTAGGCGAAGTGACGAGTAAAAAATGCTTTGTGCCATGAAGAGTTTGATATGAAGCCTTGGGCGAAATGATGGCGAGAAAACGCCGAGGGGATGATGCGATACAAGGTGTTGAGCCGACTCAACCGCAATTCGCCATGATGGTATCTGCCATTGCGGCGTCCTGGAGAGGTCACCCCGATGGTTTGGTGAAAGGATGCAATATAGCTGTTCCACACCTTCCAAGCCACGACCGGCGACAATGGCTGGTTTTCGACCGCGAGGTCGAAGTCTCTGAGGTGCTGAATGAGCCACGTGTACGAGAGCAGAATGCCGGAAGCACTTTGGTGTAGCAATTTGTCGTCACAGATATGTCTTCCATGCTTCAAAGTCGAAGATGAAGTCAGGGAGTGGTTTGAGGAACAGCTTGTGCCTGTACCAAACGAGATGCACATTCGGGTCCTCGGTGAGGTGTACTTGTCGGCCGAGGATGAGTTAGCGGTGCAACGGTCGTCCGGCTCGAGGCAACCCAGCGAGCCACAAGTGAGGTTGCATAGCGCAACTCTGAGCCCATCCAGGCCTTCACGTCGTGACTGAGATAGAGAAAGTTCTCCTTCAGAATGATTGAGGCTGGTAGCTCACTAGCCCAGCTATCAACACCAAAGGCAGCGTCCTTTGAGAAAGGTGGTGTCAGTGACATTGTTGGTAAGAATCATTTGCCTTTCAGGCGTATGCGACAAGAGAAGTCAGTTGCGCGGCAAGAGGTTCGATCGGAATAGGGAACTCGATGTTGCTATTCTTCGCGTCACGTCGCGAGGCGCAGTGGTAGGCGGAGCTATCATTTAGCTCATCACGAGACTCCTTTGTGACTTTATACTCCTGCCTTTATTGCCATGGTTTTCGAGCTTCATTCCATGACGGTCCTTCGCGATCCCATGCATCAATTTGTTGCTGGGGTGCTTTTGCTCTAATTCCTCCGTCACGGGCAATCGGATGCCAATGTTCAAGTCTACGACGCTGTTTCTCTCAATGCGAGGTAGCGGAATGATACCAGCGTGTCAGGAGAAACTCTGTGATGGAATTTTTCGCCGCCTAGTTGGACACATCTTCCAAGATGCTCACTGTGCTGTACCTTGGATCGAATGAGTGTGCTACTTGGCGTTCCGAACCTCAAAAGACTGCCTGTCTGATTAAGCGACCGAGGCACAGTTCTTGGAATTGAAGGGTGTTCCGTTGGTCTTGAGAGTTGTCAAAGATATCCTTCTGAGCGGCCGTGGCTTCGTGTCTGCCACTAAGATGTGATCATATTTATATCCGTGGTCCTAGTCACGACCTCCCTTGCCATGTTTAGAATCACTCGGTCGCTTCACGCTGTGGCTCAGGGGGATTTTAAGCGAGAGATTTTCTCCCATTGATTGTTGATACTCTGATCGCTGCAAATAGGGACAGAACACACATCCAGGTCGTCCACATCTCAACATACTAGGCGCCATACATTCCATTTCCTCTCACCCCACCTCCCCTGCTCGGCGATCCCTCCCCACCCCGCCTCACGCAGCTTGAACATCATAGCTCATCCACCCCGGAAAGATCACCCACGTGGCCGTACACTTCGACCCCCCCCTCACTCTCCAATGTGGCCCCTCACAATTCGGAATCGCATACACATGCACCTCAAGATCCGGGGAGAGCTCTTTCCCGCTGGTGTCCACGCTTGCGAAGGTGCGACCGGGAGCTTTGTCGGCGAGGTTGATGCAGTTCGAGATTCCATTGCCGCCGAAGCTAGCGCTGCCGCCGACATCAGGGGCGTCGCAGTCGCGGCTCTCGTGGAAGGCGAGCTGCCAAGGGGGGGCGAGAGGGGCGTCCGGGGTGGGGGAGGCGATGATGGTAGGGAGGAGGAGGGGGAGGAGAAGGAGGGGGTGCATCGCGGTTGACGGGTTGGAAAGTTGGACTAGGGCGGTTTGAAAGCAGGTGTGGATAAATGGGAAGATCGGGTTGGATGTGAAGAAGCAAGTGGCAGAATATTCACACTTGTGTTTGGGAAGAAGGGAAGGGGAAGTGGGAAGGAAGATGGGGTTTATATAAGAAACCAACACAGTAGTCACATGGGAAGTCTGTCCTCGCGGAACTTCGACGATCATGACAACATGTCGTTTTCTTCTTAAACGGGCAAGATGGAGATTGGGTGGGTATCTAGGGATGGCTGTGCTAAATAGTTGGGACCAACAGAACACGGGTTAGGTTTTCGAACGACGAGGCAATTCAAGCCGAAGTACACGACACATGAAGATACTTGTCTGCCCTATATAGAGTCCGCAGTGAGATTCAACGTGTTCGGATCTTGGTGTTGATGGTCTCCAACCAGCAGGGAATTGACAAATCCCACTTCTCGTTTTATTTTATCTGTCTCTCGGTTGTAACGTCCCTCCTGTTAACCCGCAGAAGACCACCTCCCTCCTTTAACGACAGCACATCCCGCAAAAACGAAGCCTCGCCACGGGCATGGGCGGCATCGAGTTGCTTCCGGAAGGGACCAATGGTAGAGAACCTGGATACAACTCCGATCCCTTTGACCCCATGCGGATGAGGCGGGGAGCTATTATCTCGGAAGAATATCGCCCGGCTCTCTCTCCAACGACGGGTGCGAGGGACGCGAGATGGATTTCCGGCTTGGGTTTGCGAGGACGTACAGTACAGTGAATAGTAAGTAAGTACACTTTTTCACTCAACCACCACCCCCCCCCCTACTATGAGACAGCAACGCGCTGGAATTAGGTCCACCGGTGTACACGAAACGGGGTTGCGTCGGGGTGCCGAGGACAAGATTTGAGATATCTGAATTCGTCTTCTAGCAGCCACGCTCCCCCCTTTTCCCTTCGCCCCGACGGGACTAAGCGAATATGTGACCCACGCCTTCCTTGGGACGGAAACCACCCACCCACGCCCATCAGCCCGTGAGCCCCAGACCACGACGCGAACCAGACCAGACCCATACCAAGCCCCCCCTCCCCGTGAGTGAGCCTACAGTACGAGTAGAGGGGCGGTTCCACGGGGTCGAAAGCCAACCCACGAAATACCAAGGCCCGACGTGCCCTCCCACGCAAGAATACGCGCGCCTCTCCGTCCAGAAAACCCGGGGGAGAAAACCCCTCCGCCTCCCACGCCTCCCCCAAAAAAAACGAACTCCCCAGGAGGAAAAACCCCCCGCCTACTCCTCCTCCGCCTGGGCTTGAACCAGGAACCTCTCGATTAACAGTCGAACGCGCTAGCCAATTGCGCCACGGAGGATGCTTGTCTCCTATTGGATGACGACTTCCTGGCGTTTTCAATAGAAGACAGAACGGTTGGTGGGGTGAGGGGGGGGGAGGGAGGAGGTTTGTGGGTGAGGAGAGCATTGGGCCTGGCGGGCAAGCGAGATATTATTGTGGGACGGGGAGGGGGACGAGAGGGACTGTGAGGAAAACTCGAGGCTGACGGATGGCCACGGCGCTAGCATGGCGGCGCCAGAAGCGAGATTGGGAAAGGGAATGAATGACTAAATGAATGAATGAATGAATGAATGAATGGGGCTCCGGTTTCGACGACGCGGGGCGGGACGATCCCCTAGATCTCGGCAGGGCAAGATCTAGTACAAGTACAGGAAGTAGATGGCCTCCCGTGATTCAAGCGTAGCTCAGGTTCCTTCTCCTTCTCACACGTGACCACGACTCGCTCCTCCGCGGTTGAAAGACCATCTTCTGATTCGGTATGCGTAGCAATAAGTATGGCGTATCACACGTCGCGATTTCCGCGCGTCGTACAGTACTAGTTGGTTCCGGATTCTACGCTCCCGACTGGTTTCATTTCAACGAACCCGTATACGAGTTAAGGTTGCAGGAGCCGCACATGACGCCAGAGAGAGCCGAATAATTGAGCGCCGTCAATGACCATAGACGAGCCGCATAAATAAATACATCTACGATTCGATCCCCACTCTCCAACTCTGGACGCCAAGGTTCAGCTCACGAGACGGGCTGTTCCCGAAAAGGGAGGAACAGCCTCGCGATTGGCCGCCGCTCTCTTTGTTCCGCCCAAGGGCAGCTGTCGTGTGGCGGTCTGATTCTCGTTTAATAAGCGCGCCCCTATTTCTTTCCGCCTCGAAGGAAAGAAAACACGGCTTGTTTGTTGGTTGGTTTGTTTCTTCCATTCTTGTGTATCAGTCCAGGACTATGGAACACATCGAGACCTCCTTGCCTCAGCCAAGAATACCTATCCGTCAGGTAGTAGGATATTCTCTCGATTATCCTCTACCAACATGATATGAACAGCACAGAGCGCACAGCATCTAAAGGAAGGGTGTCCCCTCTTGTTACTTCCCATCCCAACTAGACCACTCTAGTCGCTTGCGTTAGCTGCCTTGTCGGGAACACTTCCAAACCTACCGGTACGGTGCAAATCGTCCGACGCTCTTGGGTCTTAAACCTCAAAGACCCCGGGACAAGAAAATACCGTCAACAGCGGGGGAAATCCCGCGAAGTCGAATGCCCTCTGAAAGCGACCCCCGCGCATAGCTCGAAATATAGTATCCTGGCTGTAAACCACCTGTTTTAATAGCATGTCAGAGCGTAGCGAACCAAGGCCTCCACGGCAGTGGCCCCTCGGGAGGGGCTTTCGATGGCCTGCTACTCCTCCGTACGCTTGACCTATCCATCCTGAAAGGACGGAGCGCATTTTACTTGGAAGCGATATAATAAGTGGCGGCCATGTCGTTTAATAGATTGGAAATGTTAGGGAGGCTCGCGGTATCCTCCGATTATAATATCACTGTTGGCCAAGCCGGGTTTACGATAGGCTAATGTTATTATGGTTGGTTGGTCAAGTGCCTGTCTGACGGCTCTGAGTCCCGAGTTTGGGTGTCAGAACGGTGTGTGCTCGCGCCGAGTATTACTACTAGTTGACTGTGAGTGTATAGTCCCCACCGATGATATCCACCGCCCGCCCCATTGGCCCCTAATCCAATTACAGCGGCCTATTCATGGGTCGTATACGAGTAGTGTAGCTGGTTAGCACGTTGGATTTTGATTCCCGAGACCTGAGTTCGATTCTCGGTATGGCCTATGTCCCCCTTCATTGGGATACAAACCATCTTCTTTTTGCCTTTTCTGAAGGAGAAACGGGGGTGATGTCCTCTCCGGAGGGAAGGGGGGGGGGGGGGATCGATGGAATCGGGATATTTGTGGCTATTGGGAGGTTGAAGCAAGGAGGAGATGCTTCGTCTTAGCAGGGTGGTAGGAGTCTGTGGTTGAGGGTGGAGAGTTGGGTTGCATTATTTTGCTGCCATGTATTATTCTCCTTTGCCACGTCGATCTAGGTAAACACCAACTAGAGGAGGTACCACGGCAGTGATTCCCAAAGAGAAACGAGCATAAAGATCTATGCACCCCACAAATTCCTATGAATAACAATCCACAGTTCGATACATACCAACCTAACTGCCAGCTCTTCAAAAGCTCTTCCTCCCGCTCCACTGTACCTTGAACAACACAACTACCGCTGCGCCGCCAACGCAATAGTCAGCAGGCTGGCTAGTTCGCAATGCTATGCATTGAATGCTCGCTAAGCTACTACACGTAAGCCAACTCTTGTCTTGCAGTGAAGAGTGAATTAATAGGAAGCCAGCCCCTATACCCTTGCGGAACCACCCTCCACCACCTAGGCAATTCACTATCAAAAAGCAACCTAAAAAGCGAAAGGTAGGAATATATTAAAAATCTAGTGGCCATCGCAACAAACAAAATTTCCCCTTTCAACTACATCCAACCAACCACACCAGAATATATACTCAGTAGCCCTTCCCCCTACCCCCATGGCATCTACATACAATCAATCACCCGCACATTTGAAAACGAGAGCAAGGGTGTGCAAAGAGATCAACCAAAAACAAACCACATTCGCTATAATATGCATAGAGATAGATAAATGATGGGGTGTGATCACGCGCGCTGCGCTGCCCAAGATATATATAATCCGACAATCATTTCCATGCATCCATCCACATAGTAAACCGAGGCCCCTCATCCGTAGTAGGGGAGTTGTAAAATCCAAGCGGGAAAGAACTTTCTATCTATATACTAACATCCCGGTTGGTGTGACCCAAGAGGAATATTTTTTGGGTGATAAGCGCGCTCGTGAAAGATGAAAGAGGAGAAATATCCAAAAGCAAAGTCGCCCGTCTAGAAATTTTCTTTACCCCACGCGAAAGAGAAGCCTATTCATGTCATCAGTAAATGGATTCCTGGAGGGTGGTGGTGAGGAGGGGAAATCTTACCTGGCTCACTATACATATTACACTTGATATGCAACTGACTACCCAAAACCTTAGGACCACAAAAGAAAACACCCGCCTCAGCTGGGGTATGAATCTTCCTCACGCTCTTGAAGATCATATCCCAGTTCGGTCGGCCAAAGTTCGTCGGCGCCCGGAGACCAGTGATGGCATCGCGATCCGCGTTTGCGTCGTTGATCATGATGTTCGTCGCGTCATCGACCTTGATTTTGGCTGTGAGGTAGGTGTGGATCTCGATGTGATTGTCCATGTCCTGGGCTTCGATGGCGAGGAGAAGGGAGCGGAACCACTCGAAGGAGCCAAAGTCACGGCAAATCCAGAAGAAATAGACTTTGCTGAGACGAGTCTTCTTCTGTGGGTAGTTCATGCGGTACCAGATGGATTTCAGGATGGAGGCGAAAGGAGTGACACCAATGCCAGCACCGCAAAGCATGGCAATCTCATACTTGAAGACATCTTCGGAGGCCGAGCCGAATGGCCCATCGATGTAGACACGGGGGAGGACCCTTCGGATGGCTGGGTCGACTGTCTCGGTTCCAGGCGCATTGGCGTTGACACCCACAACCTGCGATGCATCTTTCTTCTCCCCTCCTCTTGGTTTATCAAGTTCGCAACCAAGAGTTCGGCCAACGGCTTTGGTGAAATCTCCGACCATTCGGATGTGGATCGATATGTAATCTTCTTCTGGCGCCGAGGTGAGGGTGAAAGGATGGTACTGCCATACCGAGACCTCAGGACAGCAGAAGAAAATGTATTGACCAGCTCTCGTCTTGGTGTTCTCCTTCTTGATCTGGATCTCGCAAACGTTACTAGGGTGCTGGACGACCTTGGAGATGTATGTCTTGTGCTTGCCACGAATCTCACGGGCGATTCTCTCCGCCAGATAAATATATCCCCCATACATCCAGTACTGCCAGAAGACCCCGATGGCTGACGATCCGATGCCGACACAATAAGGAGCGAAATCAGGTTGGATCATGCAGAAGGCTCCGTGGATCGACCAGAAGACGAAGAACACGACGAACATGTGATGGGTGTACCAGAATCGCTCGAAGTTTGCACGTCGCATCTTCTCGTAGGATGTGAGGGCCATGCACATAAGGGCGACCAACATGATATATCCCGTCCATCCAGGGCCAGTTACGAAATTCGCGAGAAGAAATCCACCAATTCCCAAGTTGTTCTTGGCCGAGATTTGCGCAAAGTTGTTCCAATGCGCAATGGTGTGAACCCAGGAGAAGAAGACGATCGACCAGGCGGTGGTCATATGGAAGGTAACGTTCTTGTCGAACTGTATGATACCGTTGAGAGGTGTTTGTCGAGCCAACGAAATGAGTGTCCGACACACAGGGAACAGAATCATGGCAACATCGAAATGTAATGTCAAGGCCGCTGATCTCGCTATAGGATACGTGAGTCCGAACGTACTTCGTGCTAGCGTCAAGTTGTCCTTGATCTGATAATTCATGAAACCGAAAGAGAAGACCATCAAATGAATGGCGGCGAACACGATGACAAAACTACCACACCATTAGCCAGAGTTCCTCTTGATCCTTACGATGCCACACACAATCTTCGGTATCCCTCGTTCACCATCCATCGGTCGAATCGTTCTCTCGCATTAAGTTCCTTCGGACGTTCACCACTCATCTCTCCCGACATCAACATTCGCGTCAAAGGAGGCCATCTTGATCTTTCCGTCACTCTTGTCGACGATATGCTCGCTCTGGGATCCATCTTGAATGCGCTTCGACTCGACTCTCCAGGCTCGTATCGCCTCTGATTCTTGCAATCGACCCTCCGTCCCGATCCTCCTTTCCTGATTACTCGTAGCTGGGTTGCGAGAGATTAAAATGGTTCGATATCATTCAGAGCCTGCTGATATGACAGAAGCCTCCAAATGAGAGAAGAGAAAGTAAGTTGTTGGAATGAACGTGGAGTAAAGAGCCTAGAAGGAGAGAGCGACAGTCAGTGTTGGTCCCGAGACAGCAGCATTGTATGAAGCTGCGCCCACGAAAGAGGAGATCTACAGTGGCTGTTTGACTGGAAACGAGATGAGAGGAAGGACAAGTAGTGTCTCAAGGCTACATACCTGTACGCAATGCCTGCACTGGTTGGCTGCTTCCAGTTCAGCGATACAATTAAGAAAGTCAATGAATTGTGTGGCGTGCGAGAGGAGAAGAGCAGGAGCAAAAAGAGAAACAGATAGGAAAGACTAGGCAGGGCAGAGTATGTACCTGAGCATGTACCTGCGCATGTACTTTCGCATGGGTGAAGGAGGAAGCGGGTAACGTAAGGAAGAGCAAAATCGAGGGCCTCAGGAGTCGTGGCCCACGCAAAACGGGTCGTCATGATCATGCGTGATTCGCTGTTCGAACTTCCCAGTCAAAATGTCGTTCGACTGAACGTCTGAGCATCCGCTGCATCCACTCCAGACCTCTGGCAAGAAGGCTTCGGAAGCCTTGTCGAGACTCGAAACAAATCGTGGGGTGAGAAGGTACCGTACGGAAGGGAGGGTAGACATGGCAGAGACTCGGAGAATTGTGCCAGTCCTGGACTCCGAAGTCAGTTGCCCTGTCCTCCTGTACTCCGTAGGGCTATGTGCGATCGTGGATGGCAGACTGGCAGTCGTGATTGTGACATTGTGCGACGGCCCCACGGGTTTCTTGCTGAGTCGGGTGTTTGGCTGGCGGTGGAATGGGTGGATGTTGAGACTTGGAATCCACCGATCCTGGATGGAATTCGATGGCGGTTTGACAATTGACGGGTGGACCTGAGGCTCGAAGTTGATTTCTGCCATGCGCCAAGATGTTAGACGAGAGCGCCGACTGCTTTCATTGGCTGGTGTCAAGCGCCCGCCCCCCTTTTGGGACGGACGCAACCGAACTCTGTCGCAGAGACGTTTCAAACCAGGGTCCTCGAACGGTCTGATACACACGGAGATTGGCTCTACACCAAGACCGAAAAAGACTCATGCTTTCGATTATTCGATATCGTCTCGCAGCAAGTTTCCGGAGATGTCAACTGAGTCAAGAACTCAACCCGAACCTGTCTATCGTTTTTATCCTAGGGAAGATCTTCAATTTGAGGGCGGCAAGAGGCTATTCTCGTCTTCGCCCAACTTCCAACTTCCCGAGAGCCTCGCAGACCCGCCGTCTGACACCGTTTATGGGGATACCAGAGTTTCGACGATAGTAGGGCCCTAGACGATAGGCTTTGTAGATCAACGTCCTCTTGCTGCAGTGCCTCGTCCCAAGCTGCCAAGATCGACAGAGCTACCAGAGATCCAACCTCCCGTCATTTTCAGCCTCAAAAGGTATCCCTCGCACTCATGTGGAACGTGGCTGCCCGTTGTCATCACGGAACTCAAAAGGAGGGAAAACCGCAATCCCGGGGATTGCACATCTCCCCAGACCTAGAGTTCGGATATCGGGAAGCGAGTATTCATAGAACAGATGGTTCAGCTCGTGGAAGTCTTCCCAACTTGTTCTCTCAGCGGAACTGCGACTGCAGTCTCGAGGCATCTTTCGGCTGCACCACTCACGGAGGTACTCGAACAGTCTCTTCGGTGTTCAAACTCCATCCTTCAAGCCTCCCTCCCCCGGTAGCAGATCCTGAACAACGATTTCGTCATCCTTTCCCTGTTTAAGCACATCCCGATCCCGCTGGCCATTCGTTTCAAACAACTCCAAACTTCAATCAGCTCATTCTTTCAAATCGATTCCCAATCCCTCTTCTTGGTGTGCAAAAAGGTCGTCTCAATTTGTAAATGCTTGAACAAAGTGGACGCCCACTCCACCCAACTCAGGTCTGCCAATACACCCAACACCAGGTCCCCGTTCTCCCATAAATGATAAAACCTCCCTCCCTAAAAATCAGCCCATTTTCCAGCATCCCACACATGTCAACCAGCGATCAGACGTGCCACTTCCCCTGATGATGTTCTCACCCCTAGCTGCACATCAGACAAGCTAAGCGAGGGGAGGTTTATCGATCTTCAAGCTCTGACCCCTTCAAGTGGCCCCCTCGTGGAAAATCATACATGTCAACGTCAGCTGTAGAAGTAAAAATAAAAATCGGACGATGTTCAAGAGCTTGTTCTCGAGCTTTGTCTTGGCCTTCTTTCGTACGCCGTATAATAATCGTATTGCTAATTTGTTAGTTGCTAAACCCTCTTGGAAGTGAGTGTCTCGGCTTTCTTCGCGCTAGGTGCCTTTTGGGAATATGTTCAGGTGACTTTGAACTTCCCACTTCAACGCGCCTCTGAAACTCCCATTCATCACTTACACTATCGTCTACGATTCAGAAAGTCAAGTCTATCTTCAGCGCCCCACTTCAATCAACCATTACTCCCTAACACACGAAAATAATCAACGCTTCCTAACAGTTAACACCTCAACGACCCATCATTGACACAGCTATCCTCACCTCTTTTCATATATGAAAACCTCTCTCTCGATCAGTCGCCTATCTATATGAATAATACCAGTCATATCAGTACCATTCCCACCTCAACCACCTCAACCACCAGAACCCTTCAAACTCGCACCGGCATCCACAAAGTCATCACCAACAAACTCACCCACAACTACCACCTCGTCTTTCATCTTCATTTTCTCTCCCTGCCTCACTAACAAACATCCCGAAATATCCCTCCTCCCTCTCCCCTCCCCCCTCCCTCTCCTCCTAATCCTCCCAACACCTTCTCCCATTCATCGTTCATCATTCCCCATCTCGTTTCAACCCCTCCTCCAAAAGACCCTACCTCTCACACCTCTGACACTGCCCCAACACCAAACAACCCACACCCATAACAATACGCCTCCTAGAGACGAGAAAAGATATCGAAACGTGCAATACGTTATTGATTGTGGGATCACGGAAGAGGTAGTTTGCCCTGCGGTGCCGATTTCTGAATCCCGCGCAAAACAATAGTGAGGGGGAAAACAAGCAATGGAAAAATCGGATGAGGGGAGGTTAAGCATCATCTCCAAATGATGCTACCGGTATAGAATCTCAACGTCCGAGCCCGGGACTCCAAGTAGAGAACCGGTTGTTGGCTGCTAAGCTTAAGAAAGATGGACAGTAAACTTACAAACAGCATATGCATGAGAGGGTTGAATTATTGACCTAAATATGAACGTAGAGCACTGACCATCGAGTGCAGAAGATACGTAGTGGGGGTTGCAAGGAAAACGTGAAGTTAAACTGCCCGAATGTAAAGACGCATCTCTATTTCCCTCCAACCAAACGCAACAATGCTATGGATCCGTCCACTTATGTCTGTCAATCTTCCTGCCCTTCCCTTCCCCTCGTACCATCCTCAATCCTCCAAGGCGGACAGTACCGTGTGACTGCCGCCGCTCGATAACGTAAGACCCAGACCAGAATTGTGCATGTTGACGCCAGCTGAAAACCACCCTGAATCGTGAAAGAGAACCCCGTCAGATGTATGTCCCAGGCTAGATTGCGTATTTTCGGGTCCACTCTCGTGCGGTTGCCTCGTATCTGGAGCGGTCGGTCTTGTAGACGTGTGCGATTTCGGGGACGAGAGGGTCGTCGGGGTTAGGATCGGTAAGCATAGAGCAGATGGAGAGGAGAACTGAAATGTTAGAATATGTCTGATGCTAACGAGCAGATGCTGATTTATTCACCTTTAGAGATCGTCAAGGCTGGCGACCATTGATCACGCAAGATATCTAAACAAATAGATCCATTGGAGTTGATGTTTGGATGGTAGATTCTGGTGGTGAAGTTGACCTTTGGTGGCTTGAATGGGTAGTCGGTGGGGAAATGGATTGCTAGGAAGAAGACGCCACCCGAATATGGTGAATCCGACTAAAATTCCAAGTCAGTAAATGTATTCCTGGTGGTGAGTATTTTCGAGAGTCAGCCTCGTTAGTCTGGCGGCCGGTTGTCCCAGAGGGTGGAGACGAAGAACAGATAAGAAGATTGTACTCACGGGACCCATGATGGTAGCTTGCCAGTGGAACTATTAAGCGACACCATATCAGCATTTGAATTCCATCATCTTATTTACGGCTTGCGGGAGTCGTATCGTGGGTTTCGGCGGCTGGTGGTCTCGCCTCGGCGAGGGGCAAACATACCAAATCATCTCCTTGAGGACCAGCGGAGCACGAAGACGGCGGGTCGCTGTATCAGAAGATCACGTCAGCTTTATGGCCTTCCACAGGTTTTGATCGCAATCTTGAAGATATTGACAGTCGGATTTTGGGACCCCGCTTGCGCAAGGCACCCCACCTCTACCGCCTTTTCTGATGGTGGTGGGGAGGCCAAATGCATGAACGTACCGGCCTAAGTCTGTGAGTTCCTTGTTGATTCTCTTCAACGCCATTATGCCGGTCTTGTGAGGTTAGGATGGGGTCGTGGAAGTTGAGTGGTAGTTGGTGCCGTTGAAGCGCAGCGCACCGAAAGAAGTTCTGTGTGATCACTGTTAGCCACTCGTAGCCGCGCGAGCCGCAAGGGCTTGCAGGCAGGATGGGGGAAGAGGGTACACGACGTACGAGAAGTTGAGATGAGGTTGTGGGGTGGATGGTGTTGTTGGTGGATGGAGGTGAGGAATTTATGAGGGTGGAAGTATGAAGGAAAGAGAGGTGAATGCGCAGGAATGGATTCTGGCTGGCGTGAAATCGGTCTAGGCTAGGTACGGACATAGGCGCAGAGACTTTAGCGAGGACGAGCGACTTGACCAACTGATGACTGTATGTACCTCAGCTTTTGCAAAGCAGAGCAGCGCTTTCAAATCAAGCAGCGTCCATATATGATTCTTTTACAACTAGAGCAAGCGATCTCATTGTTACACAAAATATATTTGTTTGGCCAACATGGTCATTTATTCATACAGAGGTACACAACACGTCATTTTAGGGTCCTTGAAACCGAGGTCGACGTTCCATTTGCCGACATGACGTCCTCAAAGCACGCCAACCAAAGAACCACAGACTGAAAGGCAAGACAGATTTTGCCGTATCACCTTGAAGATATCGAGGTGCAAATTGGGCGCAAATTAGGCTTACTTTCTTGGTATAGATTCTATTGCATCTGTCGTGGACGTTGTAGACATCTATACAAATGCTTGTATGCCGGTGATAGCCCGTCCAAGGATGAGACCTCGGTTTGTCAGCATTAACATAAAACCTTAAAAAAAGAAAACTCACTGTGAATGTCACTTTGCCCCTCGTATGTTTGAGTCACGAAAAGTCGCTTTGGGCGACCACTCAGACCTATGAGGGACAAACTCCATATTCGCCCTAGACCGCGTCCATCTCATCTTTCTTAACATTATCTAATTAGTAGAGCTTCCATCTCTATATTTTGTATAAGCTAAGGCTAGAGTTTGAAAGTACTTTTAAATTAGAGAAGGCTATACGAATGTATAGAGCGTTCCTTTCTTAATATCATCCTCTTATATAACCTAAGGGTAGAGTCTAAAAGTACTTTTAGATTAGAGAAGGCATTACGAATACATTATCAAGCGTTCCTTTTTTTTGCATGACCTAAAGCTAGAGTCTAGAAGAACCTGCTTTCAGATTAGAGAAGGTTGTACATAGGTAAAGCGTACCTTGCTCTTGGCCGTGACTTCCTCACAGTCGTGGCTTCAGCTCTTTATGACATGACCTTCCCCTCGTCCCTCTACCGTCCGCCCTGGCCACCACCTTCTCTTTCACCTTTCACCTTTCACCTCATCTTAAGATACGCCATATGAAGCACGGGACAGTTACGATCGTCACATGTTGTCCTCCCACGGAGACGGTACATGGGTTGAGCGCCATTGTCCGCTTTTCGATGCAGATACCGAGACCTATGGCTGCGGAGAAAACACGTTGTTCGATGCTCCCGGAAAGTTGTCGTACCATCGTCAGCGGCGCCACAACCTTAGCTCTGATGCCATACAGCAATACGTCAACACGAGAAAGAGGCCAGTGAAGTCGGCAGAGTTTGTCAACTCTGAGGATGAGGAGGAAGATATGGATGTACAGGCCCCTGCAAAGGCCCCTGCAAAGAAGCGCTACAAGTCCAGGAAGCTGGCAAGTTTTGATGAAAAAGGAGGAATTTAAATTTTCGGACAGCGCTCATGCTCGCAAGAGCCAAGTATCTTTTTTAACACACCTTGCTCATGTATCTACTCGAGTACAATATTGCATTCGCGGCTTCAAAAACCACTTTTTAGCAATACAACTATAGCTAGTAGAACCCCTGGATCCCAGTGATTGCACGGCCTAAGATCAACGAGTGAATGTCTGACTGGCCTTCGTACACAGACGTAACGAACAAATTGGCTACATGTCTTCCAATCCCGTACTCATCACTCACGGCGTTGCCTCCAAATATTTCCTGCAAGACTCGTGCATTTTGCAGAGCACGGTCACAGTTCTGCCTCTTGATCATACTAATCATTTCTGACGCCGCCTCTCCTTTATCCTTTAGCCGTCCGACTTGAACACAGGCAAGTGTTCCGAAAGCCGCGTCTGTAGTTGCGTCTGCCAACTTCTTTTGAACCAATTGATACTTGGCAAGTGGGTTTCCCTTGAATTGCTTTCTTTCCAGAGCGTAGCTTCTTGCTCTTGAGATGCAGTCTTCCAGGGCACCAGTGATACCCCAAGCAATACCGTATCTCGCGCTATTCAAGCATGTGAATGGCCCTCGCAAACCCTCCACCCCGGGAAACATATTGGCTTCGGGTACAGGACACTCGTCCATGTGAATCATTCCCGTCAAAGACGCTCTAAGACCATTCTTGTCCTTGATGGGTGGAGTCTCCAAGGTTCCAGGGGGGCACTCGGATCTTTCCACCAAAAAGCCACGAATCTTTCCAGTTTCGTGGTGTTTCGCCCAGACCAAGAGTACATCTGCTATAGGGGAGTTGGTGATCCACGTCTTAGACCCAGATAAGGAGAGATATCCTTTCTTGGTAGGGTGTGGCTTCGCTGTGGCCTCCATGGAGCCCGGGTCGCTGCCATGATTCGGCTCGGTAAGCCCAAAGGCGCCCAATAGCTTCCCCTTCGCCATCTTGGGCAGGAATTTCTCTTTCTGTTCTTGGGTGCCAAACTCATCAATCCCGCCCATGACGAGGGATGACTGAACCGACATGCCGGACCTATAACCACTATCCACGCGTTCGACAGCCTTCGTGATCAATCCAGAGGCGACATTGGAAACTCCTGCACAGTCGTAGCCCTGAATGGTCGCGCCGAGGAGACCAAGTTCGCCCATTTCTTCGAGGATCTTCTTGTCATAGTGCTCGTCTCGGTAGGCCTCTGATCCACGCCGTTAGAAGGGGACAATCGGTTGGTCATGGAACTCACGCAGAACCCTTGGAAGCATTCGCTCTTGACAGTATGCTTCTGCCGTCTCGGATATCGCCAATTCCTCTTCTGTGAACAAACTCTGCGCATTCAATGGGTCCTCCCAATTGAAGGGCTGTGGGGTAGCATGAGCAGCATATCCTCTCGCGCATACGGGTCGAATCGCAGAGGGAGATCGCCTTGTGGCATTTCGAAGGATAGATTGGTACATATTAAAGTCTTGAGAGGACGCTATAATATTGGCAAAAGGACATTTTGCATTGAGAGACGTCGAGCCATTTTATATCCATACTTGAACTGGCAAACCGGCAACTCCCCCGCGCTACTTGCTGCTCCGAGGCTGCTTATGTAATGGTGCCATACTTCAAGTCCTGCAATGCAATTATATATATACGTATCATGGTGTGCTTTCCCTTTCTAATCTTAAGCTCAAGATGTTGAAATGATATTCTCTCTATACAGCAGTCACTATTTGGAGGGCAGAACAATTTACGCGCTGCACGACTTTCTGACTTGTAAACTGTTCGCTTTTTACCTCGAAGTCGATCACAATATTATTGTAGGTATGTACTCGAGTACGCTAATGGCTTTGAGACTTGGTCGTCTATACTGTCCGCCTGCTGGCTTTCTGGCCTTTTGAAATGGTCATGTACAACAGCTCAACCATTAGATTGACTCGAAGGACCGCCGTTAGACATTCTTTGATTCTTTGAGCGCATTGTCGGCAAGTCGTGAATAGCTTATCCGGCTGAATGCCGGCTTTTCAGACCCCTGTGGGCACTCAACGCGAGATCGCGCTTGGTCGCGTCACCTCCGTCATTGCTAGACTTCTAAAAGCACAACTGCCAGACAAAAAGCTGTGCGAGACTACTAGAACCAGCAATATGGGCATCAAACAACTCTTCTCGATCATCAAAGATGAGGCTCCAGACGCATACAAGGAGAGCGAGATAAAGAATCAATTTGGACGGAAAGTAGCTATTGTAAGACCTTGATCGCATCAGACTCAATTGGGCTTTTGCTAACTTCTGTATAGGATGCGTATACAAACATAGTCCTGAACCCTAAAAGATGCGCTGACTGTTCCCTAGCTCCATGAGCATCTATAGTTTCCTCATTGCAGTCCGATCGGGTGGAGAGATGTTGACGAACGAGGATGGAGAGACAACCTCCCATCTGATGGGCATGTTCTACCGCACACTTCGAATTGTCGACAATGGTATCAAACCAGTCTATGTCTTCGATGGAGCCCCACCAAAGCTCAAGTCTGGAGAACTCGCAAAACGTTTCCAAAGAAAGGCTACGGCTACGGAAGGATTGCAAGAGGCGAAGGAGACTGGTACCGCAGAAGAAGTTGAGAAGTTCTCGCGCCGAACCGTTCGAGTTACAAGAGAACACAATGCAGAGTGTCAACGTCTCTTGAAGCTCATGGGCATTCCTTATATCATCGCTCCAACCGAGGCCGAGGCGCAATGTGCTGTATTAGCTAGAGCTGGCAAGGTTTACGCTGCTGCGAGTGAGGATATGGATACTTTGTGCTTCAACTCTCCTGTCTTGCTACGACATCTCACATTCAGTGAACAGCGGAAGGAGCCGATCCAGGAGATATTTTTGGACAAGGTTCTAGCAGCTCTTGATATGGACCGAAATATGGTACAGCAAGTTCAAGCACTTATCCCTACTCTCACTAACAGCTTCTAGTTTGTCGACCTTTGTATCCTCCTTGGTTGTGATTACCTCGACCCAGTTCCCAAAGTTGGTCCCCATACAGCCCTCAAGCTCATCCGCGAGCACAAGACCCTCGAGAACTTTGTCGCATTCGCCGAGAAGACCCAAAAGTTTGCAATCCCAGAAGACTGGCCATATGCCGATGCTCGCGAGCTATTCTTCAACCCAGATGTCCGACCTGCCGATCATGAGGACTGTGAATTCAAATGGGATGCGCCAGACGTCGATGGTCTAATCCAATTCCTCGTAATCGAGAAGGGGTTCTCTGAAGATAGAGTCCGAGCCGGTGCAGCTCGATTAACGAAGAACCTGAAAAGCGGCCATCAACCGAGATTAGAGGGTTTCTTCAAGCCAATCCCAAGGACAGAGGAACAGATCAAGAGTCTCAAGCGGAAGAACGACGCAAAGACCGAGGAAAAGAAGAAGAAGTTGAAGGAAGAGAAAAAGGAGAAGAAACAATCAAAGGCAAAGCCTAGAGGAACGGCATGATTTCACGACTCTACATTTTGCTTTTCATCTCTTGCTTTACAACATGGTGCTTTGGCGTAGGGGAAACGGACCGGCATCAAAGGGAGTACATAGCCGGATATGTATTTGATAATGATTTATGGTTTTGTCACTCTTGATTTTCAGTGATGAATATTAAACATTAAGACAACCATCGAAAACCAAGTCAGGCTTGCAAGGGTACTTACAACATATTTATGCATATCGTGATGAATGTAGTTTTTTGGTCGATGTTGCCTCGCCCTTATTTTTCTTTCTTTTCTTTTCTTTTCTTGCTCTCGTTATGTTGGTATGTATGGGGAGCATGAAGGCACCAGGTATTTATTTTTGTGTGTGGCCATAGCTAGGTGGGCTGTTTGTTAAAATGTCGCTAGATTTTGTGATGTTTCTACTGTTTCTTGTGGCGTTCTGTGACGGTATCCTACGCTGCCTGGCGGGGAGAAAGGAGGCGTGCTATCATTGTCCCAGAAGTTTTCTTTCTTCTAGATAGTTAGTCGGGCTCAGGGTCTCGCTTTTATTTGCTGCTCGTCCGTCCCGGGCTGTGTCGTGAATACATTTGTTTTGTCCCCTGATGCTCAAGGGCAGGTGATTAGGCGAGTACAAGGTGAGGGGTTTTTTGTCGTCCGCATTCTGCTGTCTAGGATGTGGCTGATTTATGTGGATAGCTTGTGATTAGATGGTAGGTTTAAGTAGGTGAGAACAGGTTTTTGGGGTAATGGTTGAGTTTGTAATTGGATGAAGAAGGCGAGATTGGTAGTATACCATAGTTTGTTTTATTGGCGTTGTGAGGGTGGGCATGTGGTGATGAGCATGTGGCGTTAGCTCTATGGTGTGTGGCGGGAAGAGTGGGTGATATGTAGATTGCGCATGACGGGTAGTGCTTTTATTCCAGGTCCTACTATTTTCTTGGAAATCAGGGAAGTTTTGCATGGCATGAGGACAAAGGCCAGCGCTGAAATAAAGACTGATGGCTCCATCTGTAACGCCTGAGTTCTGGTTGTGTATTGCATTTTTATGGCAGCCGTGTAGTATGACACGATGTCGTCCTTGTCAGTGAAGTTCGAATTACACGTAAGTAGCCACTCTAAACACGGTAATGTTTGGGTAGCATAGCAATCCAAAGACCTCAAAGAGCCAGATATGTATGAAATTTTCGGCCGTTTCATGTCGCCATGGCACTTGAGGGGTTTTGTACTTAAGTACAGGAGCATTGATGTTTCCCGTGAAATAAGCTCCGTAGTTCTGTTAAAGGTCGGAAAGACTATCACATTTGCTAAACCACCCCTAGTTCAGGTTCAGATCATTCTTAGAGAGTTGAAGATCAAACCGAATGTAGAGCTCGAATGATTAGTGTCAACATAAAGCAGGAGCAAAAAGGAATGAGGCTAGAGTTTTTAGTTCTCCCAAGATCATTCGCCAAACTCGTCTAACTCGCTGCTTTTCTCTGAATAGTGCAACTCGAATTGCAGTTTTGCGTAATGTATTCTCATCCTCTCCTGCCAATAGGAAAATAACACAAATCTTCTTCTTCGGCTTCTCTGAGCCGAATCGTTCATTGAGGCTATTTGCATAACTAGCTCTTCCAGTTATATTGACTATGCAGTTCTTCGGCTAGAATATGTCTTGCGATATTTGCAGTGAGGCATAAATACACTCATCGATAATTCTCAAGTGGCGAATCATGATTGTGATTAAGCTATCTGAACTTATACCCCCAATCAAGTCGAAGTAGTCGTATGACTTTGGAGGATCGTTGGGATCACTGATTCCATCAGGTACTTGAGGATCATGAGACTTGACAGCCCGCGTACGCCACCACCATCTGTAAGTCGCATTGGGAGATCATCTAAGTCTGAAACTTAAATTCATTGACTTGCCTAAGGAAAGAAACCCTAATGGCTTAGTCTTGTCGGTTATTGTAAACATAATGCCAAGGCTGCAAATTCAGGAGAACTCGAAGAGGTAATGTTACCGTGAGGCGTGAAGCTCTTTGAAAATTAACTAAAGTCAAGAGAAGAGTCAAATACAACTAAGGTGGGAGGAGAGATGGGTTTTTTTATACACAGAGACCTTAAGCTCCCGCGCTTCTATTAAGGTATTAATGCCATCCTTACAACTGAAATAGTAAGCATGTTTGCTTAGAAGAAGCAGCAAACACTCTCCTACTTATAAGTATTCTCGGATGGCACTTAAACCATAATACAAGCTTTGCAGCCCATGACTAACTTATCTGAAGGCGGATGTCATGATGAATCCTCCCAAAACATTACCAGTTTTCCAGTTCATTCCTGTTTGAATGTGCTGGCCGTTTGCCACTAGACAAACTCTATGCCGTTCATATCATGCCATCCTGCACGGCAGGGATTGTTTGACAACACCACACCTAGTTGTTCGCAAGCTTCGCGGTTTGGCCAATCGCGCAGAGGATGTTATCACCTTGTCGCTAAACGCATTGAGATGTCACCTTTCATGAGACCAGCAATAAGAAACGTGGAAATAAAATTTCGAAAGTGAACACATTGCTTAACACAAGAAAACGCCCAAGATTTCTACCTTTTTCAAAATTTCTGCCTCGTATTACACTGAAGAAATTCCCCAGCCTGTCTTCGCATTTCCTCCCCCTGAACCTCGGCTCACGGCCAATCCTCGGACAACTCAACCACCCACAAGTCATCTTCCGATCACCAATCAAAACAACAATTCGCCAAATCTGTTCAATCAAAAAACTGCATCATCTCTCAGTAGTTTAGACCGTCAGTAGAATATGGAATCGCTGGGCATCTAGTCTACGTAGGGTTCACCTTGTCGGGTGTTCTATGTATAGTAAGTAGTGTCCGAGTTTTCTTTCTAATTGAGTGCTATGGCTCGATTCCACCTAAGGCCAAGAGTACTTTTTTTTGTTAATTGTTGCATTTCAGGCCAGGTAGGCTTAATTTGGGCTGGGATTGGTGTGGTTGAGTCTGTTGTTGATTTTTGTTAAGCGAGCTCCTTTATTGTGTGAGGTGGTTAAGCGGAAACTTGACCCACCGCCGCTTTCAATCTATCTGTACAGATTCTTCCAAGAAGGGGTTCTCTCCAAGGACTTACGAAAGGGTGAGCTATGGGGGGATCCCTTTGGATGGAGATTTGGAATTATGCTGTGATATCAGCGAATTATGCTATGGTGAATTGCAAAGCTGAGTCGGTGGCAACTGAACAGGCATACTACAGGAGTTGGACACAAATATTTGCCTCGGAAGTAGTTAAGTCAATTGGCGTACATGCACTAACTTGGCGAGTTTGTTTTGGGATAGTCTATCGCATAGCTATAAGAAAAGTCCTCCGAGGCAGGCGAGCTTAATGTACTATAGTTTTTTCCGGCACCAGCAAATGCGCCAAAGACAGGGATGAATAGCCCTTTGAATTTTGAATCTGCTATTGGAAGTCGTGAGAAGCTATCTTACGCCAATGCTCCGTGTGGCAATATCAGGCTGCTGTAAAGCCGTTTTCTAGACAGTGGAAACGTCGATCTATACATGTGATAACTGCCTTCGCCACGCTTGGAGAATAGGACATGATCGAGGCCTAATGGGTTCTGGTTAAGGAGGGAAGTAATATGGATGTGTTGGTTGCAGTGGAATGACTGAAGTCTCCTTTGAAGGTGTTTCCCTACAAGTTCAAGGCCTATTACAAGATATTGGGGAGGTATTATGGTTCAATTTCAGTATGCATTAAGAAGGGTATCAAAGGAACCAGTTCACAAGCAGGCAGCAGGGTAACCCCCCCCCCCAAAACCTCCCCAAACCCCCCGGAAGGATAATTGAGGGCTCTGAGTGGACCAGAGGTAACAACTACAGCCCAATCCCGGAGGGAGCTATAGATGAATGGGACTAACAAGGTGATAATTCGAGAATAGCCTTAAGCTGAGATTTAAAGTGCTTCAACTTATCATGTGATTAGCCTCAAGATTGCCAAATTGAGCTCCAGTCATCAAGTCAGGATAATTCTTTCCGGCCTCCTATTGGTTAAATCCTATGACGCGATAGCATTTGACTAATGGTGGACCGTAAAGAGGTTTTCTTACGAGGAGATTGGTGCTGACTCTTCCCAGAATCAGGTGATATGACCATAATTTTACTTTTATTTCCACCTGTAGGTCGTATAATCTTATTCCTGTAGGTTGTAGCTAACTAGAGCTATAAATAGATCAGGCGAAAAAGGTAGTATAATAAGCACATCCCACGAATTACCCAAGGTCACATGTCCAAACACCTCTTCCCGCTTGTCATTCAATGTATTCAATACGGCTAGTCCACCCAATTACTTACATAATTAGCATGCTTATTGAGTGAGACAACCGAACGAGTAGTCCTCTAAAATCGGTACTCCACCCATCACACACGCAAAGGCAGACACAAACCGAATTCCTACCAACAAATGTACAGCAATCACATCTCGCAATCATTCCAGGCACGTTGCTCGACAAGAACCATCTTTTCCAAAGCAGACTCCTCCAACGAAGAGGACGAAGGTGAAACGAGAGGACCAGAGGGGAATACGGCTCCGGTGATGCCGTTCTGCTTTACGCAGCGGACGAAGTCGGCCTTCTTGCCCTTGGTGCCGATGATGTAGATTTCGTCTGGAGGGAAGAGTTGGGTTAGTAAATCGAGCTTGTGGGTGTTGAATTAGGTGCGCACACGTGAGAATATACTGGAAAGGGGGTGGATGGACGTGTAAATAGGGGTGAAGAGCGACGTAAACATACCCTCTTGAAGAGTACCCGCCTCATTCTCCTCCGCGAAGACTCTCTTATACAATCCCCAGAACTCCTCGAAGCGCTCCAACTTCCGAACCAGAGTCTCCCAATCATTCCCCTGCTTCTTGACCAACAAATCGGCCAATCTCTCCACGTACTCCTCATTCTGCTCTCGCTTCTTGCCGACAAAAAAACCCCAAACAGTGTTCTTGACGCCCATGAAAGTAATAGGACTTGACTCCTCAATCTGGTGCTTGAGCCTCAGCACGCTGCGAGCTTCGGTGATGGCAGCAAGACGACGGGCGCGCGTGTCCATCTTCTGGATGGTTGCGAGGTTTTGGAATTGAGTCTCGATGATGTGAGTGAGGGACACCATCTCGAACTCCCTGAAGGATGTTGCTGCTGGTTTGACGAGACCGACCGAGTCGCATGCGAGGGTGGCCTTGATTTTTTTAATGGGTTTGACGTTCTTCGCTGGGTCGATGGGATCGGCTGCGACGAGGATCTTTGTATGAACGACAAGTGAGGCTACGTCACTGACTGGGAGACGAGGGAGTGGGATGAGGGGGATGGCTGGCGGCGTGTTGAGGTCGCGACCGACGAGGTATTTTGCGGGGACAGGGAGGCCCAGTTGCTCGAAGTGGTGGGCTTGAGTTGGGTTGCGGAGAATTCGTGCCGAAGCAGCTCTGGCTCGATTATCTTCCGAGAGTTGTCTATTCATTTTCGCAGGTCAAGGAGTAGTTCTTAGAAGGTCAAAGGAGAGCACAAGAGATAGAAAGCGCAAAGACAAGGCTAAATAGTACACCCTCGTTCTAAAAAATCGGGCAAATTATCCAGACAAAGGCGCTATAGGCCGATATAATCGGAACCAGATTAGCACAGCTTAAAGAAGAACTGGGAAAAACGTAGCTGTGTAGTGCAGTCTTCTCACAAGAATGCAGACTAGACTTTCTGTACTCACCATGGTAGACTTGTCTGCTTCCACTACCCCAGAATCCTGGCGTCACACCAGGAGGTGACTGCTTGAAGTTTGAACCGACGCGATTGTCACCATGCGTATTCTAATAAGAGAGCTGACTGACGTGGTCTAAGAGGTATTTTGCTAGCGTCGACGGATCCTTGATAGATCGAGATTAGGATAGATATCGAGACATGACTTATGCGAAGGTGAAGTACGAGTAGCAGCATATCGTTCTGTAGAAGACGTCGGAGAAAGAGATAGCAAAACAAGAGTCAAGACTACTTCTTCTCAACTTTCTTAAGCGACAGGTACTTTGAGTCTTGTGAATAGACATCGCACTATGCGTTTGCATGTCAAGCGAACATAAACAGAAGACACTGCCACGGTACTTGGAACGAAAAGGAACAACAAGTCTCATTTAAGCAGGACTATGACTTCATCATCCTTTGGGGTTTGACTACATTGAAGCGAACATGGGTACTACATGTACAGTACAAATTTTGAAATTACATATAGAGTAAAGTTAAACAAAAGACGATGTGTCTTTTCAAACAAAACTACACAGAGAAGGCCAACTAAGCAGATTAACTCATTGATAAGGCTTTACCATCACTGTGAACAAATGTGGACACCACAGTCTCTCAGTGGAAGCAGAAAGATACGCTGCAAGCATCTGAATCATAGAACAATTTCCTGGTGAAACTGAAATTGCATACCCCTCTTGTAATATTACACTAGGGCTGAGTCGGATATCGCAGCTGAAGTATTAAAATAAAGTATGGGTGAGTAGATACGTCACAGCAATAGGTTAAAGTTACTTGCCGCTGAAGATCGTTCATTGATGCACACAGGATAGTAACTACGTGATGTCATATCATCAATTAGGGAATATTAGAGGGGGACTAGCAACCTCCAAATCCACGGACCCCCGAACGACATGAAGTAATGCCGAAAAGTGGATGTAAACACAAAAGAAAGAATAAGAGCAACCCTCAAAGCCAGACTCCATATCCGTGCCAAGGACCACTACATAATCAAGCAATATCTTGTTCCGATGACTTATCCTCCAACTCCGTGGCTAAACTTATCGAATATGGTCCATCGCTAGCCATGAGATATAATTGGTCGGCCTCCAACTCTAGAACCACTACCAACACCCTTCAATGATTGAATGTCCATCGAGAAACGTGATTACAAGATCACACATGCCCCCGTGCCAGTACCACTTCCATTTGCCCGTCTAGCTTTCTTGACTTGAGGCTTGGTGGACATGATTGTGCTAGCTCCGGTCTTGGTGCCCTTGCCATCTTCTCGCTCAGATTCACCGATCGCTGGGACACTTGGGTCACCTTGTGGCCAGAATCCATCCATCGCCGAGTCCCAGGCCTCATCAATCCAAGCTGCCGGGTCAGACTTGACTTCTGCGTTGTTCTGTAGCTCAGCCAGCTTAGAAATGACGGTTCTGAATCCATGCTCAAGGCCCTGGACCTCTCCTTGAAGACGTTGAACCTCTCCCTTGGCCACTTCTGCCTGAGATCGACGCTCTTCGTGTTCGATCTGCAGCTTTTCAAGCTGAGCGGCCAATTTTGCTTTTTCGGCCTCTAGTGAAGTAGTTCGTTGAGTGAAGCCATCACTTGTGGTGGGTAGATGGCTCTCCAATGTGTTGAGCTTTTCTTCGATGCGGCCACAAGATTCCATCAAGTTACCATTGATGGCATCTGCATCCTTGTCATAGATCGCGTTAACCCCGCTCTCGATACGATCGATCTTGCTGCCGCAATCATCTTTCCAGTCCACTAAATACTTTGACAACATCAGGAGGCCGGTGCTCTTCGCACTCGCGTTCGCGCTCCTTTCGGCATGGGTGTCTGGTCTGACCTTGCTGTCGTCGCCGACAATCGCGCAACGGATATCCTGAAGCATGATGGCGTGCATTTCGAGAACCTTGATGACGTCTTGGAGGTTGTTTGGTTGGACAGAATGGACGATCTGGTCAAGGCGGTGCCCTATCTTCTGTAGTTCGCGATCGAGAGTCTCTGATATGATGTTGTGTGAGAAGTGATGCTCCTCTGGGATCGTTGAAGGTGTGGATTTTGAAGGCTGATTCGCAAGAGATTTCGATCTTGGCTTGCTTTTGGAAGGAGGTCCTGCTGAAGATATAGTTAGCATTTGCTGGGATATTATTGTCCTGCTCACACAATACGGGAAGACAATATGATGCATGAGACAATAGCAAATACCTTTTTTCCGCCTTTTTGGGTCAGGCAGCTCAAACTTACATGCATCTTCCTCGTCGCCACCATTGTCCCTCAATTTGGTCCCCGAGTGTGGTGCAATGTACTCCATTGTCTCGTTGTTTTCCGCAATTTCCTCTTCCAGTTCCTGTGCTTCACCATCTTTACACGCCTTGGCAACTCCAAGATCTCTTCTCGTCGAGGACTCCCATTCCTTGCCGAACTCGATGCATCTCTCTGCTAATTCCTGAGATTTCTCCATCAACACATCATCCTTGGTCGCCGCGTCATATGCTATGAGCGTAGCATGTATCAAATCAACTTTCTCACAGAGAGTCTTCTGGGACGGATTCTTGCAGGGAGCATCGTCATGATATGGCCACGAGCGAACGATCTCCCTATTCGCGTCGAAAAACAGCTTTGACATCGCTTGGTCATCCAATTTCGACTGCTGATACAGATTGCGAATGAACTTGACAATCTGCAGCACGCACATGTCGATCTTTTCCTCTGCGGGTGTCACGGTTGCTCTCCAAGAAGGAACTCGAGCTTTGTGCCCACGAGGGGCCGCCGGCGAACTATTGACGGAGCTGAATCTTGCAAAGCGGTCTGAGATCGCATTATGCGGACCGTTCTTCCCAATGCCGCTAAAGGATGTCTCTTTTTCCTCTTTGGCTCCCCAATTGTGAAGTTCACGGGCGTGTTCGACAACCGTCTCCGATTCAGCTGTCTTGATCGACGGTCGCTGAGAATTTGATGGCGATCCGCCTGGTGTCCCAAGTGAACTTGGAAGCTCGTTACTTATGAGAGCTCGGGGAGGTTCAGTGTCTTTCGTTGGCGCAGCCTTGGGGGGCACTTCTTGGAGACTCCCACTTGTTTTTAGCGGCGGTATCTTACTGATTGGAAAATCCCTCATGAAAGATTTGGTCCTTGGATCAAGTTGCGAGGCGTTGTTCGGGCGATCTTGGGTACCGAAAATAACAAAAGGTATCCGCTCCTGGCTTCCTTCCTCTCTATGAGGACCTTCACCCGCCCTGACTTCGGTTTCCATATCCTTAGTATTTGTTATTATGTGCCTGCTGCGATGGTCGTGACTGTGTTGCTTCTCGGAGTTGAGCCACGAAGAAACGATTGGAGAGCTGGTTTCGAGCGGGAGGTCGTCAGATAAAAATAAAGAGAAAGAGCCGCCGGCATCGAGCGCCCGCCTAAGCGAACAAACAGAGCCTCTCATCCATCATATTAAAAGTGCTTGGTATAGCTTCTTGTTCGACCAGGAACCTTTATCGATGTACTCTCTTTCAGTTTAGGTGCTACCGCCACCTTCTGTTGCCTTAGCAGAACACCTGCCAGCATGTTCCGCACTTGAAAAGAATCTTCCGAGATCAAAGTAGGCGCCGCACGAAGATCTACAATACATCTCGATTGGTCACGGTGGTAGGGCGGCGGCATTTGCTTCAGCTCGTGGGAAGTGCAAAGAGGGAAAGCGTTGTATATATCAGGCAGCCGGGATCTAGATCAACATCAACATGAGCGAAGTCAACATCCCCAGGCGGTGGGAATTGGACGGAACCTTGATATCAGATAAATCCAAGTTTCTCAAACGTGCTTGGGAAGTGTCTGTTGCATCGTATGCAGGCCATGACCAAATCTACCTTCGCCACTTCGCGGAGCACCTAATATCATCCCCATCAAGAGGGATTGTTCAATCATGTCCCATTCATTAATGAACAAGCCTATCGGCCCAACCCAAGTCTAGCTTACACATCCCGCATGCCGCATGCTCTCCAAAAGCCCACGTCTACTACCTATCTACAATCTCTTACGATTTCGAAACCAAGAGCAGCCGACAAAAGGAAACTCGTTGACAAGACGCAATGAAACAATCCACCCGTCGGGGCTATGAATTTAAACAATCAAAAGGAGAAGAACGCTAGGAAAAACCCGCTCGATGTGATGGTATCATGAATGCACTCCCTTCTTCGACTTCTGCTTTTATCCCTCTATCGCAATGTGAATGACGCGTGCTTAGTACTGGCCCGGACCTGTTACTCGTGGCAAGGGTGGCAATTCCTTGTCCAAACTACTTCTACTCAATGGACTCCTCCGGCCCTGGCTGTTACGGTTTGGGCTATAATCTTTCTGGGGGGTCAATGGTCGTCCATCCTTGGCCGGAGTTAATGGACGCCTCTCGTTAGCGTTATTTTCCTCTCGTTCTCGACTGTGACCACTTCTTCCTCCAGTACTGCTCGCTTCACCAAGTTCTTCCACCACAGGAAGCGTCTGTCCTTGTAGACCGCTGGTACGCTCAGCACTAGGACTCCGCTTTGTACTGATGATTCGCGGATCTGGTCGATGTGTCTCATCATCCCCTCGGCGTTCAGATTTCTGGGCCTCCTTTTCATTCCTATGCAAGGTGGTGTTGGATGTGCTTGCTCGATGCATAGGCTGGCTGTTTGACCTTCGATGACTAGAATCCAATGAACCAGTATTCCGGCGATCCGACATATCATTGGAATTGGTGTGTGGTATTGAAGACCTCGCGGCGTTCTGTGCATCTCGAGCAGCTTCTTCAGGACTTTTGGTAATTCCTTCGATGAAATTGATGAATCGTTCGCCGTATGGTTCCGGGGAGATGGGCGATATTTGCTTTTTGTCGTTACTTAGACCCTCTATAAGAAATGGTTAGCATAAATCGAAGCAATGCATATGGGAATCACCTACTCCAGAAATGTTCCAGCTTCTTCACCGTGCCGTAATGCGTAAGGCAATCAATGATGGACAAGAAAAATATTTCGTCACCGGGACTGTTATCCTCATGGGTTGCGCGAAAACCTCCATCATCGCTATAGAAAACAAGCTCTCGTTTAGCAGTGTTCTCTTCCATGGTATCAGGCATTCGAGAGCTACTTTGTCCCATGGGTATAGGCTTCTCTTGCTTGATGATCTGTCTCAACTCCCTGGCTTTACGAGCGCTTTCCAGTTTGCTTGGCGTGCGTATCAGCATTCCCCTCCCATCTGGGGCTTCGTCTGACGGACTGTCGCCACCGGGCTGGAACACCTGTAAAGTTTTATCACGGAGATTCTCTTGGTTGCCCTTTTGCAGATCGTGGACCCCAACAAGCATGCTGTAATCCATGATTTTAAGCTTTTGCAGGAGACTAACATCCCTTTCCATTTGCTCGAAGAACAAATTCTTCTTCTCTGGACCAAATTCAAGATGCTTCTCACGACGCAACCAATTCAGGTCCTTGAGAGTAGCCCTTGGGTTCTTCTCCAGATCTTCTTCCTTGAAGTCACGACCTATGGTAGAGCCTTTCAAGTCGAAGGTTTGATGGATGTCGCGGTGTGGAGGGAACAGGTTGTTCATTACAACAAAATGGATCTTCCTTCCGTAGGGTATCTTGACCCTGTGAAGACCGTAGAATTGAGAGAGAAGTGTGTTCGGGTTGTCTTGAACATGTAGCCAGTAATCTTTCAGAATTCTCCTTAGAAACTTGTGTTCGGCGTGATGAATTGTTTTGATAATGTACTTGTAATCTCGGGAGAAGTAGAAGAAACTGCCACTTTTTCCTGGCGACCCTAGTTCGGATAGTATGTATTTACTTGTTAGAGACATCAGGTAGTCTGCCGGGTCAAGTCTGAACTTTTGTCGCAAGTCTCGGAAAACCCCCGGGGCATAATCTTTGAATTTAAAATCATACTTCGCTGAGGGGGTCAATTCGTTTCCTGTGCTGGTTGACGTTAGCTAATACACGAACCGTGTCAAAATTTTATGCTTACATGTCAAATGAAAACTTATGTTTAGCTTCAAAATCTGCATCTGTTAATTCTGCACGGGCAATCTTTGCGTTTGTCCTTGAGACGGTAAATCGGATGCCAGTAAGCATGTTATATGCCGTCACCCAATTTACGTGGTTCTGATCGACCTTGGTTCCAACAACGACTCTATCATCATCTTCGTCTTCTTTGCGCCTTCTTTTGCTCGCACGTTTTTGTCTGATTGCTTCTGCCCACCGAATAGCATCCTCGTCGAGTGGGATTTCTTCCTGCGGCATGTTGGAATGTATTGATTGCGTGTTTCTGCGGTTCAGGCTCAAAGAGGCCCGTCTTACGCCAGAAGCCATCATCGTAGGCGAGAACCTCCCGCTACTGAACACTGCATCGCTATCATCACGGGAGCTTCGACTTGGGGTGGGCTTTGGAACCTGTAAGGTATGGCGGTGCTTCAATTGACTGCCAGGATGCTGAGAGGAAGCACTCGACGTTGTAGGTATTGGCGGCGCAGGATATGTTGGAGGTGATGAAAATCGATGTGGTCCGGGGGAAGTTGTCGAAGGTCGCGGAGGAGTTTCGGGATATTGGGGTGTTGCAGGTAATAATGATGTGGCGTATGTTAGAGGACCAGTACTTTGCGGGTTGGTTGAGACAGGCGGAGGGATTGAAATTCTCTTAGGGGGTTCGTCCTCGTGAGTCGTAGGTGCTATCATTGCGGCTTCAGTGGTCGTATGATGTCCGTTCCCGTTGGTTGACGCGACTGAGCTACGATCTCCATTTCCGTTTGACATTCTTGCCATTCCATTCTGTGTCCCCGGGCTCCGCCTCCCATTGTCTGTCATTCCATTGACGCCATTAGCGGCCCCATTGACAGACAAAGTGCTGCCATTGCGCGAGGATTTATGGTCCCAGCTGCTGGCACTCGCCCTGCCAAGGGGAATCGAATTTAGATTCCCATCTGGGAACATTTCGCCAGCCGTATAAGATCCGCCGTTGCTGGTGTCCCCGTTTAGATACACTTCTGAGTTCTCCCCAACGCCGCCCTTCATGGATGAATATGGGGAACCTCTTGCGTTTCCATTGGTCTTTTCGTAGGAATTTCGGAAAGCTTGGGAGACTTCATGAGGGCGATTCGCAGTTGAGGTAGGCCCAGTATCGTCGGACAAGAACGAGGGCATCTCAACAGCGTGTGGCATCGAAGAGTCTATGGCCGCCGCAGGTATTATCAACCTATCGTGATCGTGTGGTTGGAAGCTATCGCACTGTCAAAAGGAGGGATGATCTGCGAAGCTGGCCGAACTGCTTGGCACACCCAGTTCGCGAGACGGCGGTGAGGGTGAGAGGGACGTCTGGTCTAGTAGGAGTTATCGGCATATCTGCTCCCGCTCGAGGGAGGAACTTGAGGTCGATCTTGAGGATTGTTCGATCATGGGGATTATTATTGATGAATGAAGTGAGGATTGGGTCAATCAATGGGTGGACGCACCAAATGAGAGTATTATTAGCGTACTTTGGGGCGGAGCAGGACAGGGCCGGCCAACACGTAAGTGGCATAACCTTATATCTCTGGATATCGCTGGATATCGCTCTCAGACGCTCGGAATTGATAGCAAACTTCACAGGAAACTCGGAACAAACACGGGCAACATTGCAAGAAACATTCTTATAACTTCTTATTTTTTTTTATGTGTGGTTCATAATCTTTCAATATGCCCAGCAACTCCGGCGTGGTCTCAAAGAGCGAGTACGGAGTATCTTGCGCCAAGAGCGGAACTTGGTTCATGCGGGCTAGTGGAGCCACTCTTGAGCTGTTGTCTCTTGAGTCTGTTGTCCCTTGAGACTCTTGTCTGTCTCTTGAGTCCCATGAGTCTGTTGCCTCTTGAGTCTGTTGCCTCTTGAGTCTGTTGTCCCTTGAGTCTGTTGTCCCTTGAGTCTGTTGTCCCTTGAGTCTGTTGTCCCTTGAGTCTGTTGTCTCTTGAGTCTGTTGTCTCTTGAGTCTGTTGTCTCTTGAGTCTGTTGTCCCTTGAGTCTGTTGTCCCTTGAGTCTGTTGTCTCTTGAGTCTCTTGAGTCTTGAGTCTGTCTATTGAGTCTTTTGAATCTGTTGTCTCTTGAGTCTTGAGTCTTGGCTCTCTTCAGCTTCAGCTTCTGACCGCGTCGCAAACAAATCCGTTGAGATCGTACCTCGTACTTCGTACACTATGACACGCGCAACCTTGTCTCTCCGCTCCCTTGTTGTACGGACCGTACAGAAAATTCGATCCGCTAGAGGTTGAGATATCACGTTCAATTATTTCTGGACCGAGAAGTCCTGGAATTTTCAGAGTCTCCATGCCTGCTTCAAACAAGACTTTTCGAGTCGTCTTAAGATGATCCGAGAATCAGTCCAGGTCACCCGTCGAAAACATTAACGCATAGTTGGCGTCAATCGGATTGATTAAGGATGAACTAGTACGGAGTAAGAGGAAATTTCTTGCCCGTCCTTGTGTAACACAAATACGCGAGTTTGTGACAAATGATCCATATCCTCCAGAGTTTCATTGAGTTTTGCAGGGCACCGGATCTCTTCTTCTCAATATGGAGCCGAATACTGCGCATTGCTTTATAGTATCAGCACGTTGCATTTCTTCTCTGGTATTCTCTGCCCTGCTTGGGGACAGTCTAGTCGTTCTCTGCAAGGCGGAACAGAAACAGGTATTCGCAATCACGTTACATGTACGATGAATATGAACTCCCAAAGTCTTGTTATTACATCTTTGACCGGATATAAACAGTTACTAAGTCTACCACGTCGATAGTCTTTTGGCAACAGGAGAAGTGAACAACATCAAAACGCTTTTAGACCACCGTCTGTCGCCGCCGAACCCCCCAAACCTCAATCCCGCACCGGCTTTCGTCGATCTAAAGCGTAGGTAGCAACTAGACAATATGATAAGTATCGAGACGATTTCCAGCTCCACAGAACTCAGCAGACGACCCAGCACACAGCATATCGCATTGCGAATCGGCGACCAGTGATGCTCCCGATATAGCGAAAGAAGCCTCGCTTCCACAGTAACACTCTCCTCCGTATTCCACACCCATGACGGCAAATGAGCCAGCAGAACAGAATGTGGCGCACTTCTCGACCGTCATACCAGTGCCAGGTGTGTAATCAACATCTTGGGCTCCAGATAGGGCGCGTGTTCCATTACCCTCTGTATAACATCCAAATCTTGTGTAAGGGGGCGCTGTGGCAACGTGAACTGGATCAGCTGGTGGAGCAGGAGCTGTCGAGTAGACACTGAGTCTGTTGCCGGCACCTAGACAATTTTAATCAGCACCCACGACTTGTTTCATCAGATGTATGAGAACCAACCGCATATCTCTGCTGCATCGCCAACACAGGGGAAGGAACAATCTAGCTCGGGTGCTATGACGCTTCCAGTACCAAAGACATTGGCACACCAACATTCTTCGCCATATTCCAGTCCGAAAAGCGTGTATGAGGATGTGCATAAGGACGCGCAGAGCTCTACCGTCATCGTGGTATGGTTGACGCTGTTGAAAGCACCAAGAGCTCTCACGCCAGTGCCCTCAGTGTAGCAACCCAAGTAAGAGTACGTTGGGGCTAAGTGCAGATGTTAGCAACGAGAAGAACCAGCAGATTGTTGGACGAAAGAGCGTACCTTGGCGGCTTGATAAACTCTCTCGAGCAACCAAAGCAGAGCCGGTGGACGCCAAAAGGCCCAAGACGAAGCTGGAAAAGATCATCATTGTGGATTTCATTTTGGTCTTTGAGAATTGTGATTGACAAGTTGGATGTTCCTGTGGTGCTCTGATAAGGAGTGATGGTGCTGCTGGTTGTGTCTCCTTTTTTCGAGGGAGAACTTCCTTCATATAGCAAGACGACGATAACTCGAAGTTTTCCTTGGAGATATCTCGAATCTCCACCCTCATCCCGCTGACTGCATTGGCATGGGCATTGTCCAAAACAGTCGGCGTGGTTGCACTCTGCTGAAGTCGACGGACGCCTCGTATTTCGATATATCGACAAATGCATCCGACCGACAATCTGCACTTTTTCTGTATCCAAAAGATTGTCGCATCGCAATCCCTACTCAAGTTCGACCCGTGGTTATGAGCCTCATCCCCCTCCTTTCTGGTCCTGCGGGGCGCATACTCATGTACGCCACGGCTGCACATCTGTTACACCCATGCTCTGGCATTGGGAATTCTGAGATCTTGAGCTGAACTAGAAGCCTTTTCGCACCTCTTGATGGTTTACTCCGAGATTGGAACGGGCACTGCAGCATTCCGGTGCTGTACAAGTGAGCAGTGGATGCGTGGTGCTGCACCAGAGGTTTCCTCCGAAAGCTCAACTTGGGTACATCTTCGTCTTGACTAAGTCGTGCCAAGTTGTATTGCAAGCGAATGTCACTCTAGCCTAAATTACAATATTGGAAGTTTGCAGCAAAACACTTTGACAGACGTCAGAAATCCCCGCCCTTGCATGCACATACTTCTCAAAGCCGGCTGGATTCGCGGAAAACAAAAACCATACACTTAGCGACGAAGGGACCTGCCGTTGATGGACCTGCAAGAACTAGGAACGGCTTCTCTAAAATCTGAAATCTGCAATAATGCATGCAGGTAAACGCCGTGGAACAGTCAGCGTTGCAAGGGGGTTACCTATTTGGTCGAATTGTCGACAGGTACGGAGTACGTCCCTCTTTTCTGTATCGACATACGAATAAGATAGCAAGCACCCCACAGCCCTCATGGTTACAGAAGACATGTTATCGCTGTGCCGAGGTCGTACTTAATCTGCGGAGCACATCGAATCGATGCAGTCATGGCCGAAATGGTGGTCTCCGAATCTCTCGGTCGTGTAACTTTACATCTACCTTAGATTAGTTCGTCTAACCTCTCGATGGACTTTGTCTTCGATATTCGTCTTGTCTTCAGACTGAGAATCAGAGGAATCCAGCTAAACGATGCCAGTGAGTTATTCTTTTAAGAATGTGAAGCTAACTGACGGCGTCTCGCCTTGGGATTATCACAAGATGACAGAGCCTCAGCTTAGAAGAGGCACGCCATCCCTTCTACTTCGAGCATGGCAACAATATCAAGCATCGATATGGAGTACCTTGTCGATAGCGATAGCTTAGGTAGCTCGTCCTCCAATGATTCAATTGCACGTGGGAGAGACGTGCAAGAAGATACAGACATCTCCTGGCACCAACGTCGACGAATCCATTTACGGATACATAGCTTGGAGGGCTTCACAGCTCGGAAGATCCACACATCCAGGAGACCTTTTAGGGACAATCACCTTGCAGCGATGACATACCAATGATACCAGCAATAGAGTGGTTTGCCATGTCGCCTAAGGTTACTTGATATGGCTATGCAACACCAAATCGATAGGGCACATCAACGAATAGGACAATCTTCCCCTCAGGTACGTTCGCCAGAAAAGCGGCAAAGGTCCGCCACTTTATCAATCCAAGCTGCATACCTTTCGTATCATTCCCGTTTATGGGCCTTCAATTTCTCTCTTGGTGCGTGTTGGAGTTGTTGTACTTGCAACTTTGTCGAAAAAATCATTCCGAGTCGTTGGTACCTGCATAGTCTTCCGAGTGGCACTAAAATGTCTCAAAAATCGCCCGATTTCCATCAATTCTCCTGACTTTATTTGAGCCTCAATGTCCTTTCTAGTTCCGATGTTGTACATTGAACTCTATTCTTAGAGAGCACTTTGGATTTGGTGGAAACGGTATCTTCTAACCACGGAAAATGCCGACATGATTCTAGAGGGAAGATAAGTGGCGTTCGGCTGAGTTCTCTGGCATTTGACTTGTGTTGAGCTCCTTGCCTTCCCTCTTGGATGGTCTGTTTTCTGGAGCAGCAGTGGCCTTACTCTAGCGAATAACCCAAAGCCTACTTCGTGTCCTTAATAATTTTGTGTGCAATTCGATGTTCGTTCACCTCAAGTCTTAGAAACCTTCAAACTAGGACTATAGCCAAGCACAAGTATTGGGGTCTACACTTCGCTCGAGGCTGAGGTTCCCTGACTGAATTGCATTGAAGATATTAGCCAACGTGCTGAATTTCAAGGCTGTTGATGTTTTCTATTCTTTTCATTTAACCTGTCTACGTTATCCATCACATGACTTTCGCACAGCCGTGCCTGCTTTCCCATACCCCGTCACAATGTTAGAACGACTGTTATTGAGATAACCAGGACCAAGAACTCTATCCCCAAGCCCACAGGCCATTCTCACGTCCGCTAATAGTTTTAAGATTACGTGATTAATATCACCTCAACACCTCAACACCACAACCCTCTTAGATATATGATATGAGAAACAACATTCCTACAACGCAAGAACTGGATCGGCCTAGTGGTCTAGTGGTTATGATTTGCACTCTGGGCTGTCAAACGATGAGTGTGAGGCACCCCGTTCGATTCGGGGCTGGGCCCTGATATGCGTTCTAACCTTTGTATTTTCTTGGATCAAAGATCAAGAGTAGTTGAGTGAATAGGCGGTAGACAAAAGATAGGTCTTAGTTTATTTTGAGACGTGTGGTTCCACCAACTTTTGTTGCGGGCTTGCAAACAGCTTCCCAAGCACTTTCAATTGGGATCTTGAGACCAGAATAGGACCAAGATATAACAGAGGCCTTCCTTGAGTGATGGCCTGCTGTTGGAAACAATTCGAAAAAAAAAACCGAACCAACAATGCGTACGGTACAAACACATCACACCTCTCATCTTCCAACGCTCTTCTCCAAATCTTTTATTCCTACGAACACACCTCATGGGGTCATGGAGAACGAGCGTCAGAAAAGTATGCTCATCACCGGGTGTAGCGATGGCGGACCAGGGTCTGCTCTGGCCCAAAAGTTTCACAGGAAAGGCTGGATAGTCTTTGCAACAACAAGACATCCATTTAAAATGGCCGCACTTTCTCGATTACTAGACACCACTTCCACTGTGTCTGAACGTCAAAGTCCCGGCTCAAATCTCAGCAGTATTTGCCAGACTCAAGGGAGAGAATGAGGTCTACAGGTAAGTTGTAGATTTCTATGCGAAGAGTGTGGTAGCAGATGCTATTGGGGAAGGCTGGGGAGAAGGTGCGTGCGCCGGGGGCCAGGGGTGTGAGGTTTGCGAGAGGCTGGGTGCTGCAAGGGGTTATGGTGAGTTTAGGATGGGATTTTAGGTATGTGGGTATGGCGATGTTGTTCGACTAATGGTGGTTTTGGATAAGCTCGTTGCGAAAGGGACCGGGAGTGATAGGCTTGGTGGTTAGGTTGAGGAATTTATTGATGGTAACCTCAGGGCAGTTGGGTGGAAGGTAGACCGTATGGACAGAAGCAATATGAGTTCAAAGGACTCTATTGGTATTGCATGTTTGCTTACTGACTGGGCCATTCTTAACTTATTATTATTTAAACTTCGCTCCAGCGACGAAAATGAGGGAACAAATTTCACTCAATACTCCGTACATGGCTGTTGTTGGTACCCTCTGCGGATCATAATGTGCTTGGGGTATTGGTCTCTACAAAACATGTAAAATTGAGAAGGTTCAGCACCAATCACCTGGTTAGGAGAACTCTTTACGGTCCGCCATTGGTCAAATACAATCGCGTCATTTCACATTTGTACAGCAGCTCGATCATCACCAGATTAACTTACTTAAACACTTTGCCAAAGGTGGGGGCCAATGAACTATCGACTCCGAGAAGCTTTATCCATTCTAGTCGAATTGTACAGGTAAGCAACAAGCTTATCTCTGACGTAAGCGGCAGAAGTCTATTTGAGCTCCACAACATCTAGTTCCCCTCGAGTTGCTTAGCTAAGAATCCCCTATCTATTATGATACGAGGAATATCTTACAGCAAGATGAGATGAGAGGTTCTCAAAGACTTTCTCAAACTTGGATGAGGACTTGAAATCGTAACCTTACGAAATCACTTAGAAATGGCAGATGTGATCGTGAGCTTCTACTTTATTTTGTAACGCCACTTATTACAATTGCTCACCGCAATCCCAGAATACCTACCCCATGCAAACCCCGGTAGACTGGACACGCCCTGGAGATTGCACAGATCGCTCGAGTGATGTTTCCAGGCATGTATACGGTTATGAAAGCATAGGCCCCATTATCGACTGGCGAGGGGGTGAACACCACTACGATGGTAAACCGCCACTCACTACCTACCTTCCCTTCACCCCCTATTCTCATCATAGATGTCTTTCATCCCAATCTAACACCCCACCTAGGTCCTCACGACACATTTTGCTTCGTCTGCGGTTCCCCTAATGAACTTTACGAATGTCAGACATGCGAGAACTGCTACCACTCAGAATGCATGACCGACCCTGCCGAGACGCCCAAATTCTGGTTCTGTCCACATTGTGTGGTAAGAGAGTATAACGTCCCACCGAAGCCGTGTCCGACAAGTTACTTCAGTCCAAGGGTAGAAGATAAGAGGAGGACGGGGTATTTCAGCCCGGAGATTTTGGATGGGAGAAGTTCAGCGAGTCAAGCTGGGGAAGTGTCTAGTACTCTTGGAATAGGGCAGGCGAAGAGAACTAGAAATGGTGAAAATTCGACCTTTGAATTTGAAAATACTATAGGAAAGTCTCCTGTCACAAGTGTTGTCATTCCGACAGGCGTTTCTGGTTCGCAACCACATACGACAGCCTCAAATCCACATACACATTACCCAACACCGCCATCGATCCCGTCTGTCCTCCCTGATTCCACGCCTCTCCCACCTCCACCAGCACCGACAACTTTTGAACCATCTGGCACCCGTCCACGCTCTTCCTCTCCACCACAGCACCCGCCCCACAAGAAACGCAAATCCAAATACTCACCTTTCACCCCCGAAATCGAAAAAGCACTCTCGGTCATAACCAACGAGCTTGAACGAGCTACTCGCTCTTCCTCTTCCTCCCTATCTCTCAAACAAGAAATCGAGAGTTTAGAACGCCGAGTGAGGATGCAAGATGGGCAGATTAATCTTTATACGAGGGAGATAGAGGTTGTGAGGGGGAAGCTGAAGAGTGAGGTTGAGAGAAGGGAAAGGTTGGAGATGGAACGAGGGGATGGGAGGGTCAGGGTATTAGAGGATGAGAATAGGGCGTTGAGGGAGAGGGTTGGTGAGTTGGAGAGAGAAGGGCGGGACTGGAGGAGTAGGTTGAGGGAATTGGCTGGGGGAAGTTAAGGGACTACGCACCAGGCCAGGAAATTGGCCCCGGAATAAACTCATTGTCCTACACACACGAGATGCAAATCCAGGATGCGCAGTTCCCTTCTTCACGATGCAAGTTCTTGCTTAAACTCGCCTACAAGAAGCCCACATCTCTAACCTATCACTACCTCCACTGAAGCACCTATCTTATTTCCACCTCCTCGCACACTTCTTTATAAATCCGACTATGCATATATTGCACTCTGGGTATGTAGAATTGATTCAGTTGCGGGCAATCCAATCACTTGTGGATATCTCCGCATGAGCATGGCTTATCCCACGGGTTTTTCGGAGTTGTTGCTGTCGAAGCTGAGCTTGAGGAGCTCTCTTTGAGAGAGTCGCCATCCACGCTAGTTACAAAGGCAGAGTTGGAGCTAGGATTAAGAGCTTTAAGTGACTGGGCACAGTATATGATCCCTGAAAATTTGGGTCAGTGTGGTGAACTCGTACACTAGTTTGGACTTCATCCTTTGCCCTACCAGCTTGATTTGCAGGGCTGACGCGAATTGGTGATCTATTGTGGCAAATTGCCACTATAAAGTCCTCTTGTGGTCTATCCCCCTACACTTCTGGCAAGTTTAGGAGTTTACACACCCATACCGTCGCCTTCCACTCCTGTATGTACGCCTCAACCTTTTGTCTTTTGCTGTATCTTTTAAGCTTGTTGTACAGTACGCTTTGATCATGTCGTATTTTTGAGCCTCATAAGTTGGTTCAAGCCGTTGTTTGAGGTGGCGTAACGCCTGCCAGGTTGTGGTGTCATTTCTGATGTATCCGAAGTTGGTTTGGGTGATGTGTTCTGTGATCCACCATCTGATCTCCTCCAATAACTTCATGTCACTTTCCCAATCTATTCTCTCGAGTTGATAAAGAGAAATTTTGATTAGCCAGATATCAATGTCTTCCCTTGAGGCATCGTCATCTAACTCTGGTGCCTCTGGCTTTATTGGTAGAATTGGTTGTGGCGACAAGTCGGGGTTGGTATACTTCTAGACTCTTTCAGTCTCCTCTGTCCTTGCCTTGCATTTGACCATTGATATCCAGTTCTTCCATGGTTGAGGCCCATCGAGTATGATTGGCTTCGAGGTGAGGGAGGACATTTTGGCGTATATTCGGGTTTCTAGTGCAGAGGTTCGTATGTATGGATCGAATCGAAGTTTCGTTGTTGAGTGAGGAGTGAGGTGTGTCGATTTCGTGGATCGTGAATCAAGGTTTTCAATCGGAAAAATCCGAGCTAATAACTATTGCATTCTGGGTATGTAGAATCGATTGATTTCTAGAAGTTGAGGCCACAACTCTTGATTATGTACATATGAGCCAATACATTGCGAGTTACAGGCTGATAAAAATCAATGGTGAAGCCATGGCAAAACCTCTGGTAAAACTGTCAAGTCTTCTAGGAAATATGGAGAAAGAAAGAGTGGGGATATAATGCAACAGCATACCATCATCAACAAGGTCGCTTAACTCAGTTAGTCAGGGTGTGGTGCTAATAACCTTTCATAAGATTTATGTTACATTATATCCACATTCTTCCTTTGCTCAGAGAATGCAATAAACTTGGCAGTTCCACCATTCATATTCATTCCATAGTTTATCTGTAATTACCGAGGTTCTCGCTCGGATCAATTTCTCATGTATTTAAGGAAGAGTTAAGTCCCTCAACTTCTAAAGATCAATCAATTCTACATCCCCAGAATGCAATAATTTACACCAAGGCCGCGAGTTCAAACCTCGTAGTGGCCTTCGAAATCTTCTTTTTGCCACTTGCGCCATGCCCTACCAAAAGATATATAACATGCAGCGTGACATCCGTGGAGTCGTAAGTGAGCCATAGAATCTTGTCGGGGTAACCAGGCGATTTGTGGGCCATAAGCGAGGATTTAGGGGGCTCAGATTCTACTTTGTTTGTTTGGTTGTTTTATCCTTTTAACGTCCTGTGTAAGTCAAAGACTATAGTAGGACGCCAGAGCCTCAGGTCTGGAAGCCGAATAGTAGACTAGCTACAGGTCAAGATGTTTTTTCCCCACTCCGGAAAGATTTTCCTAGCCGGGGGACAACTTATTCCTCGGAGAAAGCACGGGGACGACCATCGTTCCTGATAAATGACTAGTTTCCTTGCACGGGATACGATGCGTTAACCATCACCCACTTGGACCCCTGCTGCGGCTCTCCATTGTTGTTGTGTTTCCTACCATGTAAATTTACATGTTGCCCGCAGCGATCCTCTCTGGCAGGATCGACAACGACCATCCTCTTACGGAGTACACCTTGCCGCGCCATCTCTGCGATTCTCGCACTGCTTTCGCCTGAGACGCTTCTTCCCCTCTGCTTTTGTCGTCCCCGCGTCCTTGGAAGGCGGGTCCTTGGGTTCCACGGCTTTGGGCTTCGCGGGTTTGGCGGCTGCCTTGGGAGCGCGAGCCCGGATTGCGATCTTGACGCCTGGCCTTAAGAATCTTCCGGGACGTGTGCTTGTGTGTGATGCTGGGCGAGGCGGCAGTGGAGAGGGGGCTGAATATGGTGAGAGCACGCAGACTACGACGGCAATCGACGCTGGGAGCTTTTCGACGCAGCACCTAACACGATTTTTGAAGGCACGACCGAACTTCCCCAACTTGCTGGACCGGATCGACAAGTCAATACCATCCCAAAAGCAACGGCGTATGTGTGTGTGTTTGCTGAACGACCAAGTACAGCCGATATGGAGACACGTAAGAGAGGAAATCTAGTGGCTTTGAGGTAATTTTGAGCCAGGTCACTCAATGGGAACGCCAATACGCAAAGTCTGCAAGACCCGTATTTTTGATAGATTCTGGCGGCCTGCACGCATGGACAGGAATATCCACGAATGCTACAGGCGTAAACGCTTCCCCTTGCTATCCGATAAACTCGCCAAATGCCAGCAATGGTGGTGAAAGAGGAAGGCAACGGACGACCGGAGAGATATCAATGCGGATTATCAGAGTGAGGAGAACCCTCGTGGTGACTATCATTACCGAGCCCTGAAGCTTAATTTTGAGAGGCGTCTTTCTTTTGTTCGGGCAAGAGCGAGCCGGGGATGGGTACTATAGAGGCGAAGCCTGGGGATGAGATATTTGTGATTCAGAGCTGTCCGGCGAATGGTATTTGACGGCCCGTGAGGACCAGGACGGGTTCGCGGTTGTTGGGTTTTGTTATTTGGAGGGTTGGATGCGTGGGAAGGCTAGACGCGGCCAGCATCAATGGCAGACTGTGACATGATATTAGGTGTGACTGAGTTCAATTGATTAAGGGGACAAGGAGCGAATATATACTCATAGCTAGAGATATATTACTTTCCGCCTATAATAATTCATCACTTAAACTCAACTCAACTCAACTCAACTCAACTCAACCCAACTCAACTCAGAGTAAACTCAGCCCATTGAGTAAACCGTGAACACACTACGTGTCAAGACGACTCTTCGGAAACTCGCCACCCTTCCACCTCTTCGTATATCATTCGATAAACCACTAAGCCAAACACATCTCCCGCTTATTTCAATTCCGTCTCCTCGTCCTCCCACCCTACCCTCTCATCCCTCTTAACCCTCACCCAGACCCCATCAACCACTACGGCAATACTAGCAAAGATAACCGCTGCCCACAACGCCCCCCTATACCCCCTCACGTCACCCCTCCCACCCCTACTAAACCCACCCTCCACCGTCCCCGCCACTCCAAGCCCAATACTCGCACCGTACAACTGAAGCAAACTAACCAAACTCCCCGCAGCACCCTGGTCCTTCCGTCCCACTGCACCCGTAGCGATGATCTGCGCAGCCGTAAACACGAAATCCGAGCAGACGGCCATGAGTATCGTAGCGGGGAACACTTGGCACCAATAGCTTTGTTGTTCTGGCATCGTCGCTAGCAATATAGCCGATAGCATAACGGAGAGAGCGCCAAAAGCGAGGAGATACTGCGCAGCGATGCGTGGGACGAGGAAGGACGCGACGGGTGCCGCGAGGCCGCCGAAGATAGCGTGAGGAGTGAGACCAGCGGCGAAATGGAGGGGTGTCCAGTGGCGGATTAATTGTTGGAAGGCGACGAGATACCAGAGGGCGGTGGAGTAGGACATGATGGTTAAGAGGATGACGATACATAAGGGGAAGAAGGAAGGTGCTTTGAAGATTTTAAGCGGTAGGATAGGGGAGGTTGCGTAGGCGTGCTCAAAGATGGCGAAGTTTATGAAGAGGGCGATGGAGACGACAAGGGCGATGAGAATATAAATCTCTGACCAGCCGACCGCTGGTGCTTGACTGGAGGGAGATATTTTAGAATGCGAAAGGAAGGAGGGAAGAGACACTTACTTCCAGACGAAGTTGAATGTGATTAGAGCACTGATGCCGAGGACAGCTCCGATCCAGTCGACAGTTCCTTCTTTGTCGACAACTTCTTCATGAGGAAGAATAGCCCAGAGAGCTGTGAAAAGAAGCGCACCGAGTATCGTACTATAAGGATATTAGCAAGAGCGTAGCACAAGAATATCCTGAAGTCAGACGAAGGTTTTACATGCAAAAGAAGAACCACTTCCAATGGACAAACTCCATGAACGCAGCAATGACCGCTGTTCCAGCAGTCCCAGCGACGGGTGCACCAAATCCCAGGAATCCAAAACTGTAATTCCGCCACGGTCCTGGAGGAAATGTGATCCCAATCGTTGCAATCACATTTGGCATGACCATTGCAGCACCAATACCACTGAAGGCTCTTGCGACTGCAAATGTAGCGAGACTTTGTGTACAGAAGCCATTGACAAGAGAACAGAGAGTCCACCACACCCCGCCAAGTAGCAGCACATTTTTATGGCCGTACACAGAACCAATGCGTCCGGTGACGAGGACAAAAGCGCCTTGTGTGAGCCTAGGAAGCACAATGTGTTAGTACTGGTTCGAGATGGCGGAGGACAGACAAACGGGTATGCTGCTGCGATCCAAGCCGTTGTTGTGGGATCGTAGACCCCCAGAGATCTCCCAATTCCGAAACCACCGCCCACACAGGCGCCAAATGACATGAACTTTTACGCATTAGATTTGAGCGCGACGATAGGGGATAGGGTTTACAATGAGACTATTGCATAGGATGAGGATGGCTGAGACTGCTGCTTTGCGACCGCTGGTCAAATTTCCGTTCCCTGAGAAGGTAATGGGAACATCTTTGAACTTCAGGCCATCTTCTAGGGTGATGCTTGAGCTCGAGCCGATGCCACCATCGACATAATCAGAAGCATGTTTAAAAGGAGCGGGGATGCCTGAAATGCTTGTGGCCGTGGCCATTCTAAGAGCCTGGATTTGTAGGAAGCCACAGGTTTTTGATAAACTTATTCTAGGTCTTAAAAGAGGTAGAAGTTCCAAGAATGAACCGAATCAACGCTTCCGGATTTTTCATGTTGCTATCGTTTCTCGGAGAAGACTTTATACACTCTCGAGCGGCCATCGTCAGGATCGAATCTCGATGACTTGAGCATCGTGAGCCTGAGACGGGACCTTGGAAAGTGGAGCGATCGAGCGTACCCATCATCCAGACTTGCGTCTGCCTTGATTCGCAAGACTGCAGTGCTGCTGAGCATATCACGATGGAGAACAGATGTAGCCATCGCAGATCCAGACGTTAGGAAAGGTGATACGATATCTAGCCCGACAGGAAAAAACAATCACACTTGGTAACCTTACACTTTCCCTGATAAACTCTCAGGCACCGGGACAAGGGACAGCTTATGTAAGAAAGCTTATGTAAGAAAGATTCTGTCAGGGGACGAACGCTTTGTTGCAATATGTAGAGAGATCCACTTCGACAGAAAAACATGCCCGGCCATGAAATATCCCCACTTCGAAGATTAGGTAGTACTCTCTTTAGAACACGTGCGTAACCACCATACACACTGTAAATGACTAGAGATTAAACTATTATTAGGGATGAGAATAAACACACTTTATAAGCCACCTTAGGAATTGTACTAGAATAGGGTATAACATAGGTCGAAATATATGTTCTAGCCGTACACTACCTAGCAAAGCGCAACGAGCGAGAACTACTTCCTTACATATCGATTTTGATATCATTTCAGAGCGTAGCGAACAAAGGCCTCCACGGTAGTGGCCCCCTACGAGTAAGAGGGCTTTTGATCGCCGACTACGCTCGACCTATCCATCCTAAAAGGGATGGAGCTCTTTTTAAGAACAGAACTCATATATAAGGCCAACTCAAACCTTGGCGGGAGGCTTTGTTCTTCCTTACCCCCGTCCTCGATCGGTTGAAGAGAGGCCGTTGGCGGGCGGGCGAACGACGAAGCACACGTGACTCATTAATGGCATGCCACAAATGCGAAATGCAACCATAACTCCACGTGTCTGAGATAAAAGAATTTCAGAGGGATCGACTGAATGCAGACAGAGGGTCGAATGCTTCCAAAGGAAATCGCACTTGATTGTGAGTTTCCCAATGACAATGAACGTGAAGTCAAAGGTGGATAGGGGGCGGAATGATACGGGTCATAGTTTTGATCGAGTAATGGTCGAGTAACGACGGAGGAAGGATAGGGGAATGATGGAGTAATAATAGAGTAATAATGGAGTCATGATCGAGTAATGATCGAGTAATGATCGAGGAATGATCGAGGAATGATCGAGTAATAATCGAGTAACCCCCCTAAGACTATCGGGATGGGTCTACTGAATCCGCTCGTACAGCGTACAGTACCCATCTTCCTATTAACATAACGAGCAAAGGGCGTGTGATCTTGTCATGTGACCTGGATGAGAGGTCGTCCGGCAACCCGACCGAAGGGCCCGCGGCTACCTACGTACCACCCCCCTGTAAGTTACCGTAGTACGGTGTATACCGGTACCAGAATAGGGGTTCAAATATCGGGCAACGTTGGTGCAGAGGTCAGAGGTCAGATTCTCCTTTAAGTGCACCCTTTAAAGTGCCTCCCTATTCTGGCACCGCTACGAGAAATACGGTAATTCTGCTACTGCTACTACGGTGGCTTACAAATACCATCGCGTCATTTTACATTTGCTGTGCCCTGTAAGTTGTACCGCGTACTGTGAGGTCGAGATAGGAGGACGGAACAGAGATAAGGATCTACAGGAGTCCAGGGCGAATCGCATCGGTCTGCACCCCACAATCCCCTAGCCTGGTTGTGTACGCCGTCCGGTATTTGAGTCTGGGGAAGTCTCATCCTCTTTCTTTTCTTCTTTCCGTCTCTTTGTTCGGATCTCTGAAAGCACCCTCGAGCCGTTTCCCGTTCGTGGTTGATATCCGGCTCGACGTTCAGGTTCGCTTGTTTACCCTTAACGAGTCACTTCTCTCACCCAATCAACCCCTTTCTCGTTATCTATGATCCCCTTACTGTACTGTACAGTAACACCACCATACGGTTCACGAGTAGAGCACTGTTGGCTTCTCGACGTGGTAACCTGTATGTCCCTTCAAGTGTCTCCTTGTCTGGTTCTTTGCTTTTCAAAACACCATCACCTCCCACCTCGGAATTCTCGCCAAAATGTCCATCCACGACCAAGCCAGCCAGATCCCCTACCCCACGCCCGCTCACACCCCTCCTCACCACTCGAATCTCCCTCTGACCGTCCTGGTGTCAAGTCGCGCCGTCATCTTCGATGAGGCCAACCACCTAGGAGTGTCACCGGCCACCATCACCGTCTCCCCACACACCGGAACCATCATATCCATCCTCCCTACCATCCTCCCACCCGCAAGCTTTCCTCCCAACACCATATACCAAGACCACACTCCACATCTACTGCTCCCAGGCCTTGTCGACGCCCATGTCCACTTGAATGAACCAGGACGGACAGAATGGGAGGGCTTCAACACAGGAACCCGAGCGGCGGCGTCCGGAGGCGTGACAACGGTCATTGATATGCCATTGAATGCAATTCCACCTACCACCACTGTCGATGGATTGAAAGCGAAGGTTGAAGCGGCCCGAGGACAATGTTGGGTTGACGTCGGATTCTATGGCGGCATCATCCCTGGCAATGCATCGGAGCTATTGCCCCTGGTCGATGCAGGCGTTCGAGGCTTCAAGGGCTTCTTGATAGAGAGTGGTGTAAGTGTCCCAGCTCTTGTTCAATGATTGGCCCTAACTGGAGAATAGGTCGACGAATTCCCTGCTGTCTCTTCTAACGATGTAGCACTTGCCATGACGACCTTATCAGAAACGTCAACCACCCTCATGTTCCACGCAGAAATGATACCGCCCATCACCGCTTCCGTCGGCGACGACGTCCAAACCTCCTCCCCACCACTCGAGCCATCTGGACCTCTAAACGCATATGATACCTTCCTCTCCTCTCGACCTCCAGCCTTCGAGACATACGCCATTGCAGAGATTCTCGCCCTTTCCCCTATTGCACCGGACCTCCAACTCCACATCGTCCATCTCTCCGCCATCGAAGCCATCCCCATCCTCAAAGCAGCACGCGACCGCGGCGTCAAGATCACGGCCGAAACCTGTTTCCACTACCTCGCCCTCGCCTCAGAAGACGTGGCCGACGGCGACACAAGACATAAATGCTGTCCACCAATTCGCAACTCCGTCAACCGCGATGGTCTCTGGTCCGAACTTGCCTCACCAAACTCCGTCATCCAAACCGTCGTCTCGGACCATAGTCCATGTACACCTGAACTCAAGCTCCTTCCTGAGGACCTGAGTCACGGCTGCGGATCCTCGTACCTGCACAAGGAAGTCAAGACCGTCAACGGCGAGATCATGTCCAAAGAAGAGGTCGAGGGGAAAGAACGCGGCGATTTCTTCGCTTCATGGGGCGGTATCTCATCTGTTGGTCTCGGTCTTCCAATTCTCTGGACCGAAGCCAAAACTCGCTCTGCACCCATCACTATCCTCGACGTCGTGCGTCTCTGTGCGCTGAATACCGCGGCACAGGTGGGATTGAGCCATAAGAAGGGCGCGCTGAGACCTGGCATGGATGCTGATATCTGCATCTTCGACGACGCGGGCGAATTCACTGTCGGCAGGGAACAGATGCTCTTCAGGAATAAAGTCAGTCCGTATCAAGGACGGAAGATGACCGGTGTGGTCAAGGAGACGTGGGTCCGTGGACAGAAGGTGTTTGAGCGAGATGGGGCGAATGGCGGATTTGTTGGAAAAGGGGGAGTGCCTGTAGGTAAGCTGTTGTTGGAGAAGAGGAAGTAGGGGAGTGCGATTCGAGGGAGTTGGTTGCATCGAATGGGACCGGGACTTTGCATGGATGATGGATGGGCTTGGCTTGAGCTCGCATTATATCTCGGCGTTTCTAGAGGGTGCTTTTGGGCATTATGATATCAGGATTGAAAAGACTTATGTAGTGAGCTGAGCTTAAACGCTTCAAATATAGCCGAGGCACCGTTCTATAGAGGTCAGGTGATGCGATGCATGTCATGTGACTGTCCTCCTCAATTTTACACGTGCCACTAAAGAATTAATTTCAATCTTGTGCTAAATGTTTGGACACTCGACATACCCGTCATGCTGCTTCCGTTGGGCCAACTAATGGTTTGGCCTTTTGGTAAGAGCGCTGAAAGATCGGTTCCTTAGATAGATCCGTTATTCGAAACGGTTATGTGATGAGTTTGAAAGAACAAGGGGTTGCAAACCACAAGCCATCTAACTTTTTTCTAATGAATCACTCCTCTGTTTTCCCCAAGCTTCAAGGTCTGGGCATCGACCCCTCTTTGGCATTTGCTGCCAGAGGGCTTTGCCGATGCGAAGATTCACATCAATATCTGCCTGATACCCTTAGAATGATTTTGCATTATGGCACTCACAACATGTTATATTGCTACTGCCATCTTCATCGGCTTGATGAGAATGAAGACGAGCACGGTCTCGTATCTATACTACATTCACAACTGTTTCTCGCGGGGTATAAATTCTCGAGTTCAGTAAGATTTCCCAACAACCCAACACCCCAACTCCACATCAAAACTCAAATGCCAACCAAACCTTTGGAAATCTCGTACGAGAAACAACAACACAACCCCCCCCCATTTCAACAACCGCAACCATGCCCGCAGAGGTCTTCGCAGCCCGTGATCAGGAGCCTAGGTATAACAACCACTCCATCCTCATGGGTATAAACCTCTCCGACTTCGACAGCATCAGACTCTTCCACCAGGCATTCTGTAATTTCTTCGACAATCCCAATTACCCCACGTCCAAATTACACCGCGAACCTCCCGGGACCCACCAGGAACTCTTCGTGCGCATCGTTGAAGCCATCGGACGGACCTCCAGCACCAGCTGCTTCATCCTCAAGAGTGCAATGGTAGACTTCAGTTCGGCGAGCATTTAGCAAGACGATGAGTTGCGCGATGCCGTAGCGGTTTTAGAGGCGGCAGTTGAGGGGACTGTGCTCTTGGACCCAAAATTCGATCGGGAAGCCTATGAAAAGATATACACAAAGTGGATTAATAGTATGTAATGTTAGCGGAGGGCTTGTTATTCGCCCGAGGAGCCGAAGGTGATGCCATGCCAGATAATCAGCGGGGCATGCTCGTTGACGTACATGAAGTGCTATTTGGAGCCTGTTGAGATTGTAGCACAATAGGTATTATTGAATCATGCCGTTAAAATAGAAATAACACTTTTTATTTAAGATTTTACAACGGTACAATTCTAGCGATAACTACCTTACCTACCTTATAATCTACTACTATTCCTACTACTACTCGATAATACTTTACTAGACGTCGAATATAATTAACATCGCAACCCCCCTCCTCTACAATCGCTCAGAAAAAAGCGGCTTACTAAAGGCGGCGTTTTCTATGACGGCTCACATGTCAGACTAGGAAGAGGAGAAGGAGATCTCGCTATGAGTACTGTAATCGAGAACCTAAAACTAAGGAAGAGAAAGAGTTCTAATCATCCCACTCAAGGGGGCCTAAGTGTTAGGAAGTTACTCTAGATCACGTAGATAAGAATCATACAATTACATAGCGGTCACATAAAGGACATAGTAAATAGGTGGGAATTATATAACGAATGCCTTGTTTTATAAGTCACTCGTACATAGACTAGGGCACGAACCCTATCCTGCCTAAGGTTAAGTAGAAAGGAGTTTACACTCTTCCTACCTTCTAGTTAGTCTAACTTAATATATTATATAATAAGAGAAATAGTACTACCTTTTAATGTATTTAATATTATTCTGATAGGTTAGTAGTACTTTCGTAAGTAATACTTATAGTAAGAGGTATATTAAATATTAGGTAATTTAGTCCCTATAATATAACTACTACCTAGTTATTAGCCCCCTAGTTATATATTCAGAGCCCTACTTATCTAGTTCCCTACTATATCTAACTCCTGTACAGCCATCATAGAATACTCCTACTGTTGCTTAGTAATACGTTAATATATATTTAAATTTATATTCCATTCATCAAATTGAGTCGAGTCTAATAACGTAGGGCTTAATTTGAATTTAAATAATTCTTCCCTACACAACGCATAGGAGAGATAACACTAGCAGAGTAGTACGCACAACGGATTCACAGACACCTTTGGTGGAGTATATATTCTTCAGTTCAAAGCGTTTGCTTCCTTCCTTCTTCTCAAAACACGACAGCAAAACCCGAACGGCAGAATCCCTTTTGCAAGCCAACCTTCCACCCAAACACCAACCACGCCTCCTTTCAAGAACCATAATTATGTCGACACCACAACCCATCGGTGGCAGTCCAATCTCAAGCACAAATAACGAAGATATTTTCAGCGGTATCGATGTCATCGACCTGGATCTTATGGTATCCCTGAACTACGCCATCGTGGACTTCTTCGACAGACCTACCTTGATGAAGGATGTCGCTGCGACTCGACGAACCGTACCGCGAAGTCTTCAAGCGCATCACACACGCTATTCTCACAAATCGCCAAGTGTCCCCAAACGGAAAATCGTATCCACTACTCGAGAGAGTTATTCGAGAATTTTCCAGAAAAGAGTTCACGGTTTGGGATACAGTGGCAGATTCTCTCTGGCGTATACATTTATTAGGGCGGGGGGATATCCTTCTAAACCCATATCTACACGAACGTGAATATATGGAGATCGAACGAATGTGGAATAGATTAAATCTGTCATTCCATGCATGAGCTTGTTCAGTGGATGAAATTCGTAAGCGGAGTATACCCATTTACAAATAAAGTGCTGCTCAGTCACTTGACAAATTTTGTAATAGCTTAAGCACACACTTACTCGGTAATTACCACATAATAGAATTCACTTCAGAACCGTAAAAGCTTTGTCGTATTGTAAGCGAGTTTGCTAATCCTGTACATAGAGGGGTGTTCTCTCACTTCTCGCACGTACAACAAGTGACATATCCAGTGTTTCTCCAGCGTCCATTCAGACAAGCAGACTTCCGGTCTAAAGTAAAGAAGACCAAGCAGGTTTGCAAAAACATCTACACTTTCTTGACCTTTACCTCAAAGGCGTGTGCTGTTCCCGTCTTCTCCTGGCTAATGAAGCAAGGTTTGACCTGCATGACATCAATGAAGCAAACTCGTCTAAGAAATCGACATGAATAATCTATCCTGACCAACATGTGCTTCCTTCCGGCGAAGCATCTACAATAGCAACGATCGATCTTGCCATGGCGAGGCTGAGTCAAGAGCATTGGTGGCCCAGTATAAATACATATTTCAGTATAGCCTTCAAAGGCGACTTCCTCTTTCAACCACTTCCAATCATAACGCAAGTAAACTTCAATCAATCAATCTCTTCCTCCTCACAACCATCCACCTACCAACTACACCGCAACCATGCCACCCCGAAAAACCAGGGCTGTCCCTTGCTACAACAACCTCTCCGTCATCCGCGGCATGGACCTCAACAACCTCCCCTCCATCCGTCTCCTCCTCTCAGCCTTCAATGCCTATTTCACCACTCCCACTATCTCCACAATCCCCGACAGCCTCTCCTTCCCGCACCGCGCAGTCTTCGACCGCATCACATTCTCCATCCAGCTCAACTCTACCGACTATCCGCTCCTCAGAGATGCTTTAGAGGAATTCTCCAAGGTCCACGATAAAAGCGACGAAGAGGTTCGGAAGACGATTGTCGAACTTCAGGCACTCGGAGAGGAGAGGGTGTTGCTTAACCCGAGCGTCCACTGGGTGGAGTATGACGCTGCGTTGAGAAGATGGGAGGAGGAACAGGGATACGTCTTCAATTCCCACGGCGAGATTGTTAGTAAGGTACCAAGGAGACGTAGCAACCGTCTAAAGGTTATTTCCAAGAACAACTCGGTCCGTGGAGAGGGGGCTGTTGAGGAAAATGAGGATGAGGTTACGGATGTGTACTTCTCCTACTCCCCAGTGACGAAGACAAAGGATAGGGAAACGAATAGTGCGAATAGTACACCTAAGAAGTAAAAAGGAAAGGGCATTACTAATACTACGCTGGAGAAAAAGGGCAAGCCGGTTATGATTGTGAAGGAGGTTGTATGTCTGTATTCCTCATCCCCACATCGTCTACGAAGTCCCCCGTTCCTGATCTCATAAACAGGATTTTACTTCTGCGTCTGGCTGCTCATCCATCCCAAGCCCAGAGAGCCAGGTTGACGGACGAAATGGAAGGGACCGGAAAGCGTGTCAACGGTGCGGCGATGGCCATTTGGATTGCAATAAGGAAGAACCGATCTGCGGGAATTGCGCGAAGGCTGGCAAGGTTTGCATTCGGGCATATCGCGAGACACGGAAGAAAGGTCCTTCTGGATTGATGGTTAAGAAGAAATCCGTTGAATGGGCCTGGGGAGAGGTGGAGTTAGCCGTGAACCGCTGCTCGGGCACTTGATCACTTTTGCACATAGAGTTACTGCACATAGATTTACTGCGTATAGAGTTACTATAATTTGCTCCAGTTTGAGTTTGACAGCTTATATTCATTTTGCGGTTCACTTTGATTTTGCGAAGGCGTTATTCATGCTAAGTCTCTAAGGTGAATTCGCAGAGCGTGGGACCACAACATACATTCCCAAACCTTGGAATTCTTCAACCCCAAACATCAAATGCAAAGCCGAGAATCAGTACGTATCTGCCCAAGCCTTTTCTTGTGTATCCTAACGCTCGCAATTGATAACTGACTTATTCATAGTGCCTCGATCACAGTTGCCCCATTCGAACCTTCCAGGATTCAAGAATCCATTTCCGACAAGAGAGCCAACCGCAACAGATGGCTGGACCACAAAGGTCGACGAGGTGGGAAAGTCTCGGTGGATGAAGGAGGAAAAGGGAAGGGGAACTGAAGTCCAACCGCCATGGAGCTTCTTCGCAAATATCGATATCCTCGACGGGAAATCGCTGAAACGGATCGCGCAATTCTTCGACATGCGAATCATCCACAAGACCCCATTGACCGAGGCGGACTGTTATTCACTTCTCGAGTTCACCGCCACCGAGAGACGCGAAGTGGAGCGAATGTATGCTGAAAGTCGTGGGAATCGGCTGCTCACTGAGATGCTTTGGTGGTACGCGCAGTTTCACACCCAGTCCGACAGAAAGCTTACCTTTCGCGCCAGAGCACTATTGGCATTTGTGACCTCGAACGTGCGCCATCCACATCTGCATAAGGTCGAATATGCCAAGGAGATGGCGAGTTGGAAGGCCACTCATGAAAGAGATGGGGAGAAGATTATAGATAGTGTACCCCCGGTGCCAGAAGATAGACGGACAGCTCCTGCGAGAGGACGATCTACGAAGAATCATAGACTTTCGGGAGATCTTCGACGATCCATCGAGTCAAGCCAGTCCTCGGCAGGTCAGAAGACTCCAGCGCCAGGGCAGAAGGCCACCATCATTGCGAACGAGACTGAGGACGAGTCGGAGGCTAGCGAGCTCTTTCAACAGCTTCATGAGGAGATCCCCGAAGACCTCGAAGACGGAGATACCTACGTGGACGACGAAGATCTCGAAGACGGAGATACCTACATGGGCGACGAAGATCCTGTGTTCCCCCGCCGGGTTTCTTCAGCCCGAAACAAGAGGCGTAATTACGATCAGCATCTCGCAGAAAGCTTGAACAAAGACACAGCTAGAGAGACTAGGGAGAAACAAACTTCTTCTACACTCAAGCGCAAATCGGTTCGGTGTGTCTCCTGGACGCCGGAACAGGAAACCGAGTCCAAGGTCACGTCCCCAACCACGTCTCGGAGGATTCCTCCCAAGAAGAACACGACGATCAAACAAGGCACACCTGAGGAAAGTCAATCAAACAAGCAAATGGAAGACGCCCAAGAGGCATCCGGCACCGATGATGCAAAGAGCAGCAGCTCCTCCGATACTCCTCCCATAGTACGTCGTCTCAGAACAACAACTCCACGTTACGATGTAGCTAACATGCCGCAGAACGTCTTCCAACAGACAGTAATCCCAGGAGTCGGCAGATCAACAAGACGGGGAACAACTGTAAGTCTCGACAACTCCATATCTTCGAAGGCGTGATGTCGCTGACAAAGACGCAGTTCAGTGCATACACCATGAACGACCTTGATTTCGGGGGGATCTTGGGTGAGGGAAGTATGGGACCGCCAGCACGACCGATATCCGCGAGTCTGGCACCGACCCTAAGACGTGGCAGGAAGGGCAGAGGGACGAGGGTGAAGGACGAGTAGGGAGCTAGAATAATGGCAATGGGTTTGTTTGGTGGCGTTGCAGGGGACACTGGGATAACCTTACTCCGTAAGTACATTAGGGTCGAGATACGCGACGCAATCGGGGCTTGGGATGGGAGGGCTCAGTGGTCATATACTTCGTAATGGAACTACGACGAGAGTCCGCGCAAGATTACACTCGGAAAGGGTCGGATGGGGACAAGATGGAGGCTTGCTAGGACAGGATCCCTCTCATGGATGCCGGAACCGAGGGGCGAGATGTAAGATAGGGGGGGCTGGCAAGCCGGCCGGTGCGGTGTTGGCAGCACCAAGCATAGGATAGGATAGACTTCCGTTGTAATTCGTCGTCACAAGCACAGCAGGGCTCGTTTGTCAACAATTACATAAGCTGATCCTAAGCGAGCAAACCGACGCATTACCGCAATCGGAGAGGGGGGTGTTTTGAGAGCTGGTCCCATCTCCCACTATCGGAAAAGGGGGGTGTTTTGAGAGCTGGTTCCATCTCCCACAATCAAGCCCTCCAACGCGGCAGGGTGACGGTATCTCACTGAGATGCTGCACCAACCCCCCCCCCCCCCAAACAGTGACATCTCACCCTGCTCCCGTGCCAGTTCTCGCCTCGCCCCAGCACTGGTCACTCCGGCCAAGGAGGAGACTCAGCAACTTGACACTCGATCTGGCCATCTCCAAGGTTCGCCGCACTGCGAGATCAACGAGGGGCGGCGGGCGGTGGAGGAGAAGCATCGTCGGTTTGATGTGGATGATTGGTATAATTATCTAATGTGCAACCCAAATATTTGATCCCCTCTCTGTATCGACGCAGTCTCGTCCCGCAAGAGCCCGACGGCAAGGGGGTGGATGGCAAGGAAATAGCCGGCCAGGGGACTGGCATGGGGAGGACGAGACGGAATGAAATGCGTGGACTCGTAACTCCATCAAGCATGCAAGGAAAGCCTTTCGCCGCCAAAGAACAGGAACGGCAATGCAACAAAGGGCAAAAGGCAAAGAAAAGAGACATCACAAACACCCGCTGCAAATGCTCTCCATCCCATATAAGCAAAAATGCGAATGTCCAAGCCCCCCCCCCCCCCCCCCTCCCAGCCAGCCAACCCCACAAACTCACTGTCCTGTATTCCAAGAAAGCTGTCGTTGTATTCCAAGAAAGCGGTCGTTGCAACTCAACCGCGACTCATCCTCTCCACCAACCTCAATCTCTCCATTTTGCTCCCAATACTACTCACACTATCACTCGGCGCCACACTCTCCGCATACCCCACCCCACTCGCCATACTCCTCGGCAACTCCACGTGACTCGCCCCCTTTGCACCCCCCTTGCTCCCCGCCTCCAACTTAATCGTCGTCGTCGCGCTGCCGGCCTTACTCGGACTCCCACTCTTACTCTTCGCGGACACATGATGCGAGCTCACCTTGCTCCCCCCGCCACTCGGCTTCACCGTACTCCCGCTCCTCGCGCTGTGATAGCTCGCATCCTCCCTATGCGTACTGCTCGACGACACGGTAGTGCTGGCCTTCTCATGGTGTCTCGACGCACCACTCTTATGACTGCGATGACTACTCGAGACATGGCTCGACGGCGGCATGATCTCCAGCGGCCGTTGTTCATACCGACTCCCATGGCCGCGGCTCTTGCTCCTCGCGCGGCTACTCTGCGCATGACTGCGCTGAGAGCGGGAGGGCGTCTGCGAGATATAGCTGCCCTCGTCGATCCGCTCGAGGCCGCGGACGTGGGAGCCGACGGCGGTGTATTGCGCGACGTAGCGGGGACGGACGTCTTGGGTGTCTGAACGGCCCGAGAGGAGGGTGCGGGCGGGGATGCGCTCCACCATGTTGTGCTCGATGCGATGGGAGTACGTGGAGGCCGGGCCGCGGGAGGCGCCACCTCCGACGTAGGACACCGATCGGGTGGGCGGCGCCGGGACGGCCGGAGGGGCGGCGGCGGCGGAAGCAGCGGGCTCAGGTGACTCGGAGCGGACCATGGCGTAGGCGACGCAAGCGCCTGCTGCCGCGCCGAGGAAGGTTCCGATGATGGCTTTGGTGCTCATGCCACCGCTAGTACTGCGTTCTGGTTCCGCAGGACGAGGACGAGGAGCGTGAGTACCGCGATACCTCTCGCTGGTCGTGATGTGTCTCTCGATGCCCCGACCTGAAGGCGCCGGGAACGTCTCTGCACGACGAAACGTCCCCGGCCCAGCACCAGGCTCCCGATATGTCGAGGTGGAGACTCGACTCTGGTCCTCTCCCGCTCCAGACACACTTCTCGCGACGTCTTCCTGCCACTCCAATACACGTTTAGCTTCTTTCTCCGTACTGGCAGTTTCCAGCGAGCTAGGGGCGCCTACACGTGGAGGTCCATGTGACGCATAGGAAGCTTGAACCATATTGCCGTCAAAGTCTGCCGTGCTAGCAACAAGATCCTCAAGACCTTGAGCACTTTTGTGTTGGAGCGTGTGATGTCTGTAGGTCTGGTTGAGAGACTCGCTCTGCTTGTGGAAGTCGATGACGGCTTTCGGTGAAGGAGCGTCGAGGGAGATCTGCGAGAGTCTAGGCGAGGGGGTGGCGGACTGGCAAACAGAGAAGACGATTTTCGCCGGAAGAACGCCGTCACCGATCTCTGCAACTGTTCCAAAGTGGACGGCGGCGGATGGAGCGGATGGAGCAGAGGCAAAGAGGTATTGCAGACCCAGTGGTTGTGTGATGGCAGCGTAGTAAGAGGCGGCACTAGGCAGATGCGAGACTTCGAGAACCGGTGGAGCAGAAGAATACGAAGACATTGAAACGCTGACAAGTTGATATCAATATATAACAAAGATTTCAAGAAGAATGCAATGCCACGATGGGAAAACCGAATGAAGACGAAAAGTGGATAAAGTAACACGTTTTCCTTTCAGCCGTGTACAACAACAGCAAGGCAGCGAGGGACCGTATTCTATGAGAAATGTCAGCCCAGGTCCCTTATGTACGGAGTTGCAGTCGCAGGAAGCCTGAGCAGTCGCAGATGACACGAGACGAGGCGATGGCCGTGATGCAGAGTCGTTGGTTGTCTGCCGCTACGCCTACTGCAACTGTTCCTCCTATTCATCCTCCTGCTGCCACTGACCCCACAGGCTTTCATTTGTTTTGCTCTCCTCTCCCCCATCTCCACGTCCAGTGACACATCCATCCTGGGCGTCTCATAGTAATCCGCTGCTCCTCCACTTTGCTCACCAATTGGGCGACTCTTTTCCAGAAATCGCCTGCAACTTTCCAGTCCGGTCCGGCCAGGCACAAATCCATCATCCGGCCTCGCCCTGCAATCAATCAGGATATGCCTGTATTGGCAATGGGTCTTTCTAGTTCCTGTACGAATTCTCTCCGCATGCCACGTTTCGCGAATGGCAGCCCGGTTGATCTCCCGGAGTCGTTAACTTGCGTTGTGGTGCATATGCAGGATCGCCCTGGCGAGCTGATTGGACTTTATATCTCGAGCGTAGCCGAATGGGATCTGATCCCATCCACGCCTTTTGTGGAGAAATCTGATATGTGAAACTAAGGCGAAGAAACTATCCAATTGCAACATAGTCAGCAGTATACCTGTGGCTTTGGATCTGCGTGCAAAAAGCCACCCCGTTTACCGGCGAGTCTGACCCAAAGTACCACAAACTCTGGGTGGGCGGCTATAAGCCACCAAAGGTCTCACTCGACTGACTTTCATCAGGTTGCTTATGCCAAAAACAATGATAATATTACTCCAAACATTCAGTCGCATTTCACAATCTCGCCGAGTTTGATATGATCTCTGGATACATGAGGCAGCCAACACTGCCGACTTGATTCGCAAGGCGAGGTACTGCAGAAAAGAGCGTTGGTAACATCTGATGCCACCATAATGCCCAATGAAACGGTGGCCAACCAAAGGCCATCTCTCGCCGGAGGGCAAGAGCCTCATGTCAGCAACTAAGCTGATAGAAATGAAAGAATAAAAGGAGATGTGGACCAGTTGAGTGATCGCACATAGACGACTAAAGCGCCTTGGATCTGATGTTGAACGCCTGATGTTTTGGTTGTAAAAACAAAGACAGAGCACACAGACACCCAAGCTCGGCGACCCCTAGCATGAGCCACGATGTTGGTATCGTGGCATCTGTTAGAAGTCCCGCTTTCACCTGTGAATCGACCGGTCTCCCAAGTATTCCCCTTCAAGATCCATCCAAATCCGCGGTATCCAGGTAATGAGATTGTCGTTATCGGATGCTTGGTGTCGGCGCGATCCGTCCAAGAGTGGATCGAACAGCGAGATGGGCTAAATGATGCCCCATACGTTCTCGGCGGCGTGGCAAAATTTGCTGCAGGCCACACTAGCTGACAGACTGTAGTTGCTGATGGAGATTTTCTCGTCGACATATTGATCCGCGAAGTTGTCAGATCCCTTGGCCATGGCGCCAACGAAAACACAGATACTCTCGTTCTCACCCAAAGATTCCACGTATTCTCCCACGCGTACGATCTCCGACTCGAAACTAAGAGTCACCTTTCGACAGTTTGGCGGGAGATGGTCGGTGATCGGGTTTGCGATGACCTTGAGAAGCTTCTCTTGGGAGTTGACGGATCTGATGGAGAGTCGATGGAGGAGTTGGACCATGAGACCTGCGAAGCGCTTGAAGGTACGTGGAATTCGGACCGTGGGGCTGACCTCAATGAGAACACCTTTGGCGGAGTGGATGTAGATTTGTAGCTTGCCAGCTTTGTTGATCGGAGAGTCGAGGAGGGTGAGGAGGCACTAGGGACAAATCAGCAACTGCCATGTAGGTGCATGACACATATCAAACCTGGTGGGTGATATCGGGTCTGGCGTCGCTGATGTCGCGATTGGCCTTTCGCATGGCACCAATATGATCATCGCTGTTCAAGAGAGTGTATTTCTCGTCGCGCCCAGCACCAGGCTTGCCGGAGCTCGCAGCTTTGAACGTCTCGAGACTCGCATTGGAGAGAACGACAAATAGTCGCTTCGAGGACTTGTCGGTGGAAGGAACGGGGACATGCTGCTCTGCGACGAGCTGGGGGAGGGATGGTGGTGGCAGCGATTGAGTTCCTGACATGATGACGGTGGTCAGCTTGTGTGGGTATAGAAGCTTGTTATTTCCGTGGCAATGAATGTGGGGGGATCGTGGTTGTAGTGAGGAGGGAATTTTGGAGCGCAAGTGGAAGTTTCAGTGGTCTTGACCGAAAAGATTGTGGGGGAAGTAAATTGTGGTGGCGAGGCGTGGGACAAGAAACTTCCAAGTGAGCAAGACATGAATGACAAAAGCGGCGACCGTTTGGTCTTTTGGTGGAACCGTGACATTCCTCGGCTTTTGACGAGCGAGAGCAGATTACTGCCGTCCTTCGCTCTGACGCTCTGGTGGATTTGCTGATCGAGGCGGTTGTCGAGTTCGATCCAAAGAGCGGCGCCTCATCGGGGGGGAATGATTGGATTTGTGCTTACTTTGACGCTTCACCGATCGAGGACTGTCGTCTTGACGCGACATTTCGACTGCGGGAGTCTGCGATGGCTGTTAATTGTAGAGGAAGGGAAAGCTGGCGTGAAGGTCAGAGAGGGAATGGCCGTGGCAATTGGGCCAAATGGCTGGAGGATTGTGGTTCCTCGTTAGATGGACAGGAATATAGGGGAATGGAGGTCGTCCTTGGTGGATGTTCGTGGCTGTTCGCAGTTGTTTGAGGTATTGCAAAGATCCTTCTGTTGAGTCTGGTTGCAAGAGACAGAGAAGGGAAGGGAAGTGAAAGGAAGAGAGAGCTGCTGAGTTTCATTTTAGCTTGCTGCCCAGGTGGCCTCAAGTCAGAATGAGTGAGATCACGTGGGTAATCTCCTGGATCGGATCTCGCCCTTCTCATCTCCTCCATTTCTTCTTCTTCTCTCCACTTCTTCCTCTTCTCTCCACAGACTCCACTCCGTCGAACTTTGAGGCTTGGCTTCTCAAGTTCACCCTTCACCTTCACAAGCCAAATGACGTGCGAGGAGTGAAGAGCCATATACATTCAGCCGATTTGTTTCATGATATCCTTCCCTCCCTACACCACTCCTCTCTTTCTGCCTGAAGTCATTTTACCCGCTTAATACCCCCACGTTGATATCAAACCATTGATCCAAGCTTCGCCATCCTTACGAGTTACTCTGTACTCTCCCCCCCTAATTAAATGTAACTGCTCCGGGGCTGCACGTGCCAACTTGCTCTCATTTCCTGAGCCTGGCCAGTTACATTTATTTAGGGGGGGAGAGTACAAATGATCACACCAAGGTCTGGTTTTGGTTCACGGCCCTCGACAGATTCTGGGCTCTGCTTCGTGTTCCCCTTTTAGATTTTCTTGGTCCATCATGGGCGTCACCGTCACGGAATAACAGCTCAAGAGATATGGGTCCATTGGTGACACTCGCACTGGCCGTTCATGGCATCGAAGTATGTAGGTGTGATTGGCTTACATTTCGGGCATACGAAGAGGCTTCTACAGTACGATGCTAGATGTGCCCTATGGCATCTACGTAAACCCTCCACCGCCGTATGTTTTCTTTCGAGAACCGTCAGGAAACTTGGTCACGGAAGAAGAGCCTGCCAGGATAACGGGACCACTGAGCCGTCAAGACTTTTGGCGTAGTGGTGCCGGGACGTCCCTACAGACAGCCTCGCTCGGGAAAGGTCTTCGACAGGTAAAAGCATAGGTATTTGCTCCGTGTACGGCTAATTTTGTAGTCAATAGTGTCTACGGAGTAGGATAACTTTTAGTTTAAGGCAAGGTGAGGGGGTGGTCGCTAACTAAGGTTCCGTTCTCTTCTCTGATCTTTAGTTATCTAGGAAAATTGTTCTTTTCCCCAATACAGGTTTAATAGCCTTATATAAGGCTAAGAGGATCGTACTATTTCTAAGGGATACATAAAGCAAAGACCCCTACTCCTACAACCTCGATTCCCCGAAGATGACGCAGAGGCTGTAGCTATGTGTATATATACCTATACGTGCCGTGCTTATTTAGTCAAATCCACGCTTGAGTCACTGCCCAAGTGTCAGGACTCAGATTTGTAAGGCCTTAGTCATACGGCTGAGGGCTATTTATACTGATGTAAGGTGGCCTCAAACTACCATCAATCCTGAGAAAAAATATATCGAGACAACCATCGAGAACACTCAACCAATACATTTGACCTCTTATTTGAGTGATCCTAACACCAAGTACCCGTCAGCAGACCAGTGATATCGTTTATCGCTTCGATTCTCTTTAGGAGATCAGTCGCTTTAACATCAACTATCAGAGCCAAATCGGAACCATCTTTCATGTATGTTTTCTACACTTTATATTCACGAAAATATTGTTTGCCGGAGAGGGATTTGTTGTCGAAATGTTTTTCCTTCCACTCCTTGCCGTGAAGTATTACACGCTCCAAGCAGCGAGCCGGTTCTAACCGTTCTATGTACTGTTTAAATTTTCTGTCATGGGATTAGGGGTATCCCCTGGATACTAGATATGTTGTCTGAGGCACCTACTTCTGCCCATGACTTCGTATATATACAAGGCAGCCCCTGAATTAAGCTCGGCAGAGCGTTGTTTGCCACCTATTTACTACGTGACATTTTCCCTTTGTCATAATCTTGATAATGCGTTTCCAAATAATTCAAGGTCTTTACCTTGGGTTCTTCCGACCTGTATCGGCGTGAGAGCTTTCTGGAACCAGTGCCGCAAGCCTCTTTTTAAAACGCCTTCAGCACATCCTCATATTCACGTAACCAAACAATTAGCAACCTGCCTTTACCTTAATTCTTCCCTCAACTTGGTGGTGATGAGTCTTGGTCTAAAAATCCACCCGGAATCGTTTTGTCGGAGCAGAAGATCTGACAAAATGTGTCTCAATTCACGGTTATCATACTGGAATACAGAGGACGTGAAAGTTTCAGCCAAAGCTATCGAACACAGTGGCATGACTCATACGAAAATTCTCTCCCTCCAAAAAACCATATGCTCTTGCCATCATCTTACGGGGTTGCGCACCTATATTATCACCGCCGCCTCATTGGCGAAGAGTGCACAGCTACATAGTTACCAAGACCAGATAATCATGCTTGTGAAGATGATTCCTGGCGGCATGGGTGATCAGCTGGTGCTATCGAGGCGAAATCAGTTTTCACTGCCGCAGTGGTGGTCGCGGTTACTGCGGATGGAAGTGATAATTTGTTTCTGATATCGCTGGCTTTTGTTGTCGAGAATGAGTTTATTCTCGAGAGTGAGTTTATTGTCGAGGATGGGTCTGTTGCGATTCCTTAGCTGAGATGCTGTTTATTTTCCCACCAGGAAAAGACATGAGAAAGTCAAGCTGCGTATTGTGCAATCGACTGCTTGAAACTTCTTCGATTGGCCCAATCAATGTTTTCCCTTCTGATGAACACCTCGTCCGTTTCGGGTTGTGAGAAATAATGTCCTATCAGCCATGTGCAGAGTAAAAGGGAATGAAGAGGCCATAAACGAAGATGAATGATGATCCCCCATATAGTCGAACTTTCGAACTCGATCATCAAAACACCTTTTCCCTATAACACTGGCGATATTTATAAATATCTACTTTCGCCACCACACAAAACACCCAGGTCAAGGAAAAAATCAAGAGGAGATTGAGGATACTAGCGAACCACACGAAATTGAGTATAGATTCCCGACCGTTGACCTTAGTCAATACCCATCATTTTCACTTCCATTCACGTTAAACATAAACATTAGGCAAGATTGTTGTCGAACCCTAAACTGTTGTCGGAATTTCTTTCATCAATTCATCTAAGTAGGGAATCCACAGATACATGAACAAATCCAAAAGCCAGAGTGTTTGGATGTAATTCCATGCATTGTACAAACCTTAGGATGGCACATGCAGGATGCAGGGCCTGGTTTGTCAGGCAAGCCCCTTTGTCACGGGAGGCCACAATGGCCCGTACAATCGGGACTTGCATAGCATACGGGAAGGCACACGGCCCGTATGTTTAGACAATCACGGCAATCCATGACGAGGCATGGAATCATGGAAGCAACCTGCATTGAAGCAATAGGGAAGCTCTTTGTGACTCATATCTGAGCAAGCAGTAGCGACCCCCTGAGTACTGGGCCAGCGTACAGTAATGTACCTATAAGTAGTAGGCCTTCTGCCATCCAGTCCAGAAGAATCAAGACAAGACAAGGAGAACAAGCCCAAAAAATACTAAGGTTACCCGTGACTATCAAGTAGTAAACGGGTGATCGGTATCCCGGGCTAACATCGATCCATTCTCAGTAACGTAGGTTACTGACACAGAGAGTTACGGGGAGGAACTTCAAGCACCTGCCACATTTTAATGTCCTCTGGTAATATCTTCACGTCGGTGATCTTATCTAAACATTCTTCTTTATTGAGTTTGTTTCTGTGCTTGAAAGGAGGATGGATGGGGAGTATCATACCTGGTTGGAGAGAGCAACATGTCAATATACTGTAGAGGCCTTCCACTCGCGCAACTTTATCGAAAGAAAAAAATCCCGGGAGAAAAAATAAGCCTGTCACGTCTCATCCCAGAGAGTTGTTAGCCCGGCTCAAACCCCATTGGGAATTCATACCACTTCACCAAGACCTCGCTTAACTGCTATATAAACCCTTCCACCCATTCTTTCCTCCAACCAGAATAGCTGGTGGGAATATCAAGTCTACGGCATCATCCAATCGGATTCAGCAAAATGAGGAGCTCACCTATCAAAGCACACGTCAAGCATCAGCCACAGATTGAATACGGAGGGGATCGAACATTTTGCATTTGGTCTCCTCCATGGATAAATTTTCGAATATAATAGCAAGGTCTGTGGACTTGAGTAGCTTTTATGTTGTTATTGAGTCCGATTAGGGTAAGTTCAGAGAAGGTTTTATGATGTATTTTTGTATTGCTTGAATCCTTGTAATTGGTTTGCGGAGCGCTCATGCAGTTCTTGTTAGCGTCATATCTTCTTGAGCGATGCCCTGCCGCGGAAGAAGAACCTCTATTTATGCGTCTCATGGTTCTCTTTCTGACCTTCCATGATCCAATTGCTATGATGCTTAGCATACTCCTCTTCACCTTCCTTAGTCTGCCACTTCTCCTTTAGCGTGAATGGTTTGGGGACATCGAGTCCACGTTTCTGTTGCCAGGTCAGCATTAAAGTTCTCTGGTTCGCTTTTTCCGCTTCTACGGATATTGTATGATCACTTACCACAGCCTCTCTGGAATTAATCCTCTCCAGCCAATCCTTAAGTTCCAGGAAGTTCGTCCCATCCTCGCGCTGCAGATAGATACCTGCCCATTCAGCCCAATTCACCCATGAGAAGCACGCGAGATCTGCGATGGTGATCTTGTCGCCGACAATCCACGGACTAGAGGAAGCCTTTTGTGATATCTTCTGCTGGACGAGACGAGCTTCGATGACGCTGTAGAGCCGCTTGGTCTATTTTATGAGGTTATTTAAGCTGGAAAGTGGCGAAAGAAAGAAATTTGAGGTGGGTACAGACCTCTGTCTTATATCGGTTGATTCCATACTCAATTTTCTCCGGTGCATAGCGATAGAAGTGATTAGATTGACCTTGCATTGGACCTAGTCCACTTTGCATCCACATAATCCACTCGACGATCTCCCAGTGCCTAGAGGTGGTGAAATATTAATTAGCAAACGAAACTTTGATAGCAAATAAGAAAAAATTGGTACAGGCACCTGGCTTTACTTACTCATCACTGTCATAAGGATAACTCAATTTCCCTGCCGGGTCATACTTCTGACAAAGGTAGAGTAGGATGGCGCCTCCTTCAAACACACGTTTCTCTTGCTCTTTCCCATCAGCCTTTGGTGTCCGATCAACAATCGCTGGAATCCGACCATTCGCTAAGGTGTATTTCAGCCTCGACATCGCACATCTCTCTGTTTCACAGACGTACGATTGATCTTCAAAAACCATCCCTCCTTCTGCGTTCCCTTACTGATATCAACATGCTTCATCTCATACTTCAATCCCAGCTCCTCAAGCACGACTGATACTTTCTGGCCATTAGGCGTGGAGTCTGTGAAGAGTACGATGTCTGTTTTCGGAGTCATGATTTTGGTGGGGAATGGATTGAGACTCGGGAAAAAGACTATCAAGGCGATGTACAGTGCCGAGAGAATGAATATTGTTTTCACTAAGGGTTGGGAGAGCCACGATTTTGAGTTTTGAGATTGGGATTTTGGTGGTTGTGAGCGGGATTTGGATGATTCAGACGGTTGACCCATTTGAGGCGATGACGTATTGAGCTTTTGTGCTATTTCCGAGGCCTGTCAATCATAAATCGTTGTTGAGAACGAAAGGCGAAGAGTAACATTAGGCACTTGTTAATAGTTGTGCTTGGTATGACGGGAAGCACGAGATGTTCATTTCCCTGTATTTCTTGGTTGGCACACAGCGCCACCATTTTAGGTTGGCTTGAGGGGGCCAATCACGTGAAAATATAACAAATGTCACCTGATACTGGAAAGGTCTCACCCCTAGTCGATTGGTCTTATAAGTTTTCTGTCAAACTTGTGATGTTGAGCACTTTGGGGCTTTTCTAAAATCTCCTCTTAAGACACTCTAGGAGGAGTTGGTGGATTCTCAGATCCAACTGCGGAAGCGGGGGATCTCGTACACGGAAAGAAAGACAAGATTAACGTAGGAGCATAGTCATTTGTTGGTTGAAACAGTTTAACCATCACTCAAAGGTTCTATTAGAGTTGTTATATCTCCCAGATACTAGCAACTATCAATATCCTAGAGAAACATATTATATTTAGCAGAAATAAACTTCGACTAGTATTCCTCGGCACTTGAACTTCAACATCGGTTTACCACAAAGCCTTCTCATCTAACATTCTCAGCCTGGTTGAAAGCTTCCTGAAAAGCACATTGGCCGGTCTCGGATTGCGTGCCGACCAACTGAAGTATAAAGATGCCTTCAAACCCCAGCCGGACCACCTGTAAAAATCTAGCCAGTATTGCGAATTCCTAACTAGGGGGAGAGAATCGTGAAATCGTGGAACGACCAGCACTTCATACTACGGGAGAAAACTTAAATCACCCATCTAAACAGCACCAAATTCCCACACCTCATTAGAAATTGGTGTCAAACTACATATCAAAAGCCTAAACCCATAATGAATCTGAGTGCAGATCGAGGGTCCACATCTCAGGGGTCCGACAGCTCTTCTAGAAAAAACGGTAGAATCATCTCCCACAATCTTTGTTTTTTCTCCTGTTCCTAGTCAGGCATTGACATCTTGCTAATATCGGATGAACTTCAGCACTCAAAATCGACTGAGTGAACGTAGTAGATAGTTTCCGGACCTCCAACTCGAGGACGGGAAGCTTCTCCGAGGAAGACAATATGATCGTTTAGGGAATGTGCATGCTCGATAGAGTGTCGAATCGTTTCGCGTCTCACTAAAGATAGTCTCCCATTCCTACAAGGAGCGATCTTTAGTTTTAGGAAAGGAATACAACTTGATCTAGCTCTTTTACCCATTCCCAGGACACCAGCTCGAGTATTCCAGATCATAGTTCTATATCTCTCATCAAGGTAAGCAATCCCACAGATTTTCACATTCAATTGATCAATCTTGAATCGCGGGACGAAAACACCCTAACCAGCCAAATATCTAAGCATAAGGTGACAGACGTGAAGGAAGCAATTTGTGGAACACCACTTGGGCAAGACGTTTTCGATGACAAACGAGATTTGCCAGTGCTTCTCCATTTCAAAGTTCTTTGAGCTCTTCCTATATCAGTCCTGGTGTTGAATTCGATTCAAGTGGCGGTCATTGCCAACCGAGCTGCGACAAGACTACTGGGAGGACAGTGTGTACAAATAGAAACCAACAACCTAAAGTTATGTGGCCAAGGCGTGATTAAATTTGGGGTCATCTCGTGCAACAAGTCTCGGGGGGATGTCCTGGTTGAATTTTGTCAGAATTACTCAGTACGCGGCGAGCGAAAACGGTAATGGAGAAAAGGAGAACAAGGTCGTTCAAGATATCAGGGTCTCGCTCTATGACCTAGCGGCAAAGTCAAGGCATATGTTAGCCACTATAGCGTAATAGTGGTTATATGAGTCACTTATTTCCTTAGTAATTATTACAAATTATCGGTAAGGTGGCAAAGAAGATTCTGGAGGATATTAAAACCTGATTAGTCAGGCAGTCACTCTCTATATAAAGACTCGCTTGTTCCTGTATTATAGAGGGCAGTCCCTTTTAAATGTTTCCTGAGAAATACTCTCTTCACCCTACCCCAGAAACCAAATTCTGACTCCTGCATAGGGCTCTCACGAAGCTATTGCCGAAATAAGCTATTTTACACAGGAAGCCATTTTGCTTATCACGAAGCGAACCGAGTAATATGTCCCTTTGTTGTTGCATTCTAACCTCACTCTTTTATTACTTTCATTACTCTATATAACTTCATGACTTTGACACAACCCACAGACCTTCATTAACCTTAGTCATCCAATTTCATTTATAGTCTCCAGAAAACTCTATACAATACTCGTCCTTTTAATCAATCAATTCTACATGACTAGCATGAGCATAAGTGACTCTACAACTCTAGAAGTTACCTTACATACGAGCCTAGAATCCAATAAGTATCTTCGACAGAATTGGACTTGTTTCAACTTAGACAATGATGGCGGAGTTACGTGTTCTGCATGCCATCTCCAGAGCATATTCCCCACTTACGACCACTCTCACCCAATGGTCAGGAATGATGGAGGGTGTGGAAGTGCGAGAGAGAGGGACGAATTCTACCCATTGCTCCAAGGCGGAATTAAAGCTCTCGTATGCTCACATTCGCTAGCTGATCTTTGTGGTCCTAAGACAAAAATTGTGTGAAGAGTTTGGACTTGTTGTTTTTAATAAAATGAAATGTTGAAGACTTGGTCTCGTGAAATCTAGATGTGGGTCAAGGAAAATCTAAATACTGCTTGGGCTTATTTCAGTTCTCCTATTTATGAGAATCCTTTGACAATTAGCCGAGTGCCTTTGTTGTTGGCGAATCCGGCGAGCGTCTTTGTCCATAACGCGAAAGGGGAGTCTCTTTATCGCCGGCATGGCTCAATATCTATGTTCTGACCAAAATTGAAGTTACAGAATCTAGCAGTCATATATCACCGAAAATTTACTCGCAATGGATCTCTCTGATGACACAATAGCTATTGACCTCGATACAACAGAGGAGGTGACTGCGGAAAGCGACGAAGATGACAATTTCGAGAAAGACCTAGAGGCAGAAGTTAACCTTGCGATGGAAACTGGATATGGTGGAGACCATCCAGACGACGATGATGAACTAGAAATATGGGATGAGGAGGGCAATGAAAATGAAAAGATACCGCATGAGGAAGAACCAATCAATCTTGATGCTAGGAACAAGACCATTGCTCACGATTCACCGCAACATCAGATCCACGGAAGTGCGACCCTAGACAAGCCTTATATTGCCATGCTCCAGGAATACAACAGTCAAAATGACAGGGACGAAGATTTGAAGGAACAGTTGGAATCGCTGAGCAGAGAAGCACGGGGGTCAGTAACGGATGGTCAACAACGTGGGCAGCAGTTGATGCATTTACTGTCTGAACCTCCACAGCGGAACCGTCAAAGTATATCGCATACAGATGGGTCTCGCTATGGGCATGAGTCCGTGGTAGTTCAACTGCAGAAGGAGCGGGACGATCTTGCCTTAGAGAATACTAGATTGCGAGAGGAAAATGAAGCTCTCATCGATCGAGCGCACAACTCCCACTGGGATGAGCCAGCTCTGGAAGTGCTAGAAGATTTGCGGTACCGTATTAACGGTAAAGGTGGTTATGAGGAGGTGGCAGCAGAAATGAAAGCAATATTTTATGACTTCGAAGGTATGTATGAGAATTCTCCCCAGAGGCTAGATCTAGAATGGGAAAGCTGACTAGAAATTTTGGCTTCCGACTAGAGAACTATGTACCCAAAGATGCTCACACAAAGTACGTTATGCAACGGTCGAGTTTCCCGCACGTATACTAACCCCTGAGGCAGCCAACAACTTGGCTCTCAATCCGTTCAACCGCATCCTGACCAGCAGATGGGCTCGATCACTTCTCCCTACAGTATGGCCCCACGGCAACATTCAAATTGTCAAAATTGCGAGGACTTGCAGAAGCGTTTTGATGTCCTTCACCATGAGTCCTCTCTAGACTCTGCAAGGCATAAGGAAGCTACCCAGAAAAATCTCGCCAGTATACAAGAACTCAAAGATGAAATCGTCTTCCACACGAACGAAATAACTAAGTCTGAGCAAACTCGAGTGACACAGCTACAGCAACTCAAAGGCGAGGCTGCTACGATCATGAGGCTCGAAGATGAGAATCAGGAACTAGAGTCACAATATAATTCCAAGCATAGTCGACACCTCAAAGAGATAGAGAGGAGGGATAGTTTAGAAGAGGAGCTCAGAACAGCCGTTGATCTGTATAAGCAAAGACCAGAGGCACCTCAGGTATCGGCGGCACTACTCAAAGACAAGGACGAGAAGATTGCAAAGCTTCGAAGTCTTTCTGAACTCCAAGAAATTTCCCTTAAAAAAGCAAATACAAAATTGAAAAATAAGGAGGCAATTATTGCAAGTATGCAAGAAGGAAGCGTACAACCAAGCTGGAGACGAGAGCCGATTAAACTACAAGAAGAGTTTACTCAATCACGAAAGAAATCAGCTGTAGCCCAAAAAGGCAAGTAAAAACGAAAAGAGTCATCGTTGAGACAATTAACTAACTTATTCAACAGGTAGCCTAGCCAATGATCAGCTGCGAGACCAATTGACATCAGTACGGCAGGAAATCAGCGAAAAAAACCGCGACATCAATCTTCTAGAAGCGCAAAATATGGAAGCAATCACAGAGCGCGACGTGTTGACAGTCAAGGTAACTAAAGCCGCAGACGACTTGGATCAGCAGAAGAAGACCATCGAGGGTTTACGGCTGCAGGTGAATAATACGGACAAGAAGTATGACGACCTTACAGAACAGTTTCGAGCTTCTCTAGACAGTGAGAAACATCTTGAAGGGGAACTTTACCGTGTTACCCGAGAATTCAATGTTGCCAAGGGTCATCTTTCAGATTCTCACACCCGCTATAGCGAAGCAAGTAGAAAAATCAAAGAGCTGGAAGAGGCGGGCAGCATCACGGTGATCGAAGAACTGAAAGCAAGAATAGAAGGGCTAGAAGCTCATAATCTCAAGGCTGTGGGCATTATCGATGATTTAAAAACCTCGCAAGGGAGGCTAGAGTCCCAAGTTCTAAAGGAGAAGGACATTATCAAGGTTCTACAAGGCAGAATCGGTACGCACCACAAGCAGAAGCGTGAACTTGAGGATCTCATTGTTTCTTTGGGAGGTACCGTTGATAACTACCTATTGGGGAAGCCAGCGCAGATGCAAAGTCCTGGAATAGGATCCGCGGCTCCTCCAACCACCCTCAAGCTAGAGACCAAAAAGAGAGATCATGGCGCGCAAACAATGGATTCTGAGCCAGAACTTGGTAGCCTGCGCAAACATAATAGGGACTTACAGCAGCGTGTTGCAGAGCTGATGGCCAACTTCTCAAAGTCGACTGACGATGTCCGCCGTCTACAAGGAGCAAATGGGGCACTAGAACAACGTATCGACGGATTAATACGTCAAACACGCGAGAGTATGAGTCGTCATGTACATGACGTTGAACTTCACACCAGTAATAATTCCAGGTTACGAGAACTTGGATTGATGACACAGGAGAGCGAGGAGCAGATACACCGATTGATTAATGATTTAGGGGGTGCTCGTATTACTATTGCGAACCTTCAAGCTCGTAACAGAGACCTAACACAACGAGCTAAGAGGAAGCCAAGTCAACTCCCAGAACAAGCAGAGGGCTCAGCAGCTAGTGTACCAAATATTAAACGCCCGCGGCTTTCCGAATCATCAATCGAAGAAGAACAGCCCAAGCCCAAGAAATCAAACATCACCAAGAAAGCTAAAGCTGTCAAGGTGAAGAAAGGGCCTACACCTCGGAAACCACGTGCTCCCATGAAAGAAGCAACTCCAGCCCCTGCATCTCAAGCAGTGGGGACACCTGCTGCATCCGAGCCAGAAGCAGAGAGTTCTCGGAGAAGACCCGTACGAGCTACACGAAACTCTGCGCCAAAGTATGATGATACCCACACGACGAGTGGGAGATTGAAGAAGTCTAAAGCCGAAGCGAAAGCTAAGGGACCTCGAAAGGAATCTGCTATTCTGGACCCAAACTATGTGTCACCTGCTCAAGACGAACACGAAGACGATGGAGAGGAGGCGGATGATTCTTAACTTACTCGCGCAACCACTTGTCACATTGGACATGTGCTTTACTTGTCAGGTACCACTCTCACACCCTATTCTTCTCCTGCCATGATACTAAATTGATTCACAGTAATTATTCACCAGACCACTCCAACGCCCCACTCGCTTTCAATATACAATCTTCCCCACAGTTTCTTTGACTCAAGCCTCATTTACTCCCTGATTCTCGTTATTCCTCTCCTCACCCCACTTTATGATCATCTCCTCCAACCTTTCCTTCTCCATTTGCTTCTTAAGATAGTCATCCCCGCCTCAACACACTTCTGTTTGTCCCCCTGAAATGCACTGGCCATCATAGCAATGGTAGGTATGTCTCGAAAGAGGCTTTTTGCACCTTCACCCTCCCCACCGCCTTGTTTAGATTCTCCTTTACGCCTACCATAATACCATGTTTCTCACTCTTCACTTTAGAAATAGCAATCGTGTATTCTTGGTCAGTACTCAATTTCTTCATAGCTTCATAGTTGTTCATGACAGGCACCTGCACCACCCCCATGAATATTATATCCGGTACTGGCTGTTACTAGCACGGGTTTAGGAGGGGGCTTCCCGTCCATTCCAAACAGCAGTATACGGAAATCCCAGTTTCTTCCAATTCCTCGTCGTGATTGTTTCAATTTGTTTGGTTGATCGGGTTATTCCCCACAACTAGCCCATGAATCCCCTTCTATTCTGCTCACTCAGTCTATTTATTTCCGAATGCGTCACATCACTACTCCCTGCTCTAAAAAAACCCGGACGCGAGGTAAAACTCGTTGTCACGCTGCTGGAGATTTCTTGGTTGTGAAGATCCTGGTTCATGTAGCGGTGGGCAGGGATTGTGTCTAGGAGGGCGTCTTGTGGAGGGAATTGGATCTTGAAGGGAGCGGTAAACGTGGCGGTGCTACCAATGTTGGCTTTTCATGTGGGTGATATAGAACCGGATATCAGGCTTGCGAGCTGTAGTGAAGATTAGTCTGCGGCCTTTAGTTTGAAAAGGGACAAGCTAACATTTCTGCATATCAAACCAATTCCCGTCCCATCATATAAACGAGCAGTCGACGAATCTCCCCGGCCGAACGGCCGAAACGACTTATCAAGAACCAACCTCCTGCTCAATTCGAAACCCTGAATCCTCCTAAACAAATTTAATATCAAACCCCTCCTTCCCATTTTCACTCCCTTTCCCTCAAACTCGCCGCAACCCTTAATTTCGCCATTCCATCCTTGGTAAACTTCAAACGAGCTTGACCCTAGGGTACTCGGCTAGCTCAAGCACCCTTGAAAAGTCTCCGTTCCCAAGTTTTATCGATCCATTCGCCCAAAACAATTCTACGAAGCTATCTCGAGATCCTAAAACGTCTCCTAGAAGGATCTTTTTTGATGGTCCGCTAAGTAGATACTATCGTCTTTGGAAATAAGGGACGTGGAACTTTGGAATACTGCGTTCTTGAGCTTTCCTATTTCTTCGCTCCGACTTGGTTTCTGTCGTTGGAATAATTACTATGCTGAGAGTCTTATGCAGGAGTCAGAATTTGGTTTCTGGGGTAGGGTAAAGAGAGTATTTCTCAGGAAACATTTAAAAGGGACTGCCCTCTATAATACAGGAACAAGCGAGTCTTTATATAGAGAGTGACTGCTTGACTAATCAGGTTTTAATATCCTCCAGAATCTTCTTTGCAACCTTACCGATAATTTGTAATAATTACTAAGGAAATAAGTGACTCATATAACCACTATTACGTTATAGTGGCCAATACTTCGGATATAACATTATTCTAGAATCACTTACTAAAATCATTCTAAATTCTAACATTTAGTAAGGAAAAATTAAATTTGATAGAATCCTATAAAGCTCGACTATTCTATAATATTAAGATTATTACTATAATCTATAAGTGTAATATCTCCGAGGCCATGTCCAAAACAATCTTCCCAATTTTACTTAGGAAGCCGTTTTACTTATCCCGAGTATATGAAAAAGCTCATACCACGAGGCGAACCGGGTATTAATGCAAGGCCAAAATCTAACGAAAACGCAATATTCGTTATCGGCATCACAAGCAGAGAGAATAGCACAACGTCCCACCGTACCCAAGCCTACACCTACATTAATACCCATGGTTCCCCAGGAGTCAGGCCGGGTGCTCAAAGTGCTTATAGCATGGGATTATTACGATGGCGATGCATTTGGTGCATTTTTAAATCCTTCCCTGACCGCAATCAATTATGTGGAAATTGAAGGTGATGGTGCTGGGAATGAAGTCACTGACATAAGTGACAACGCTGCTCTGGGGCCAAACCTGTACCCATTTATTGGAATAATGGTTACGAAAGCCCCGGTAACCTAACTGGTATCGTTGAGGTTACCTGCGTGGTTAGCTGAGGATCATTCTCCTAGAAACATGTCATCTCCATCCCTTGGGTTGACAATGAGGCCTATTTTTGGGACACCCTATTTGAAGAAGAAGAGGTAGCCAGTCGGTATCCCTCGCACATAGAAGAGATTTCATCCTGTAATTAGTAGACCAGACAATGCAATACATATTCCTGAATCCATCAGATTTCGCCTACTGCTGAAGTTTTCCAATGAATGAGCCTACCTCAGACAACATGCGACTTTGTGCATTTGCGCCCTCAGTGGAGTGTGCTTCAAAGGGTGCTTAGTCATGTAAAATGCTCTCGACCTCGCTCATTCTACGAGTGCTCGTACCCCCCTCTGCATGTCACGCCACAAGTTCACTAATACGCTTTCTCTTGCGTGTCTTAAGACTCTGGGCTAGAACCGGTTCAAATTTATTATAAGTCTTAGAAAAATGAGCTCGATTATTCTATTTTTCTTTTCCACTAAGCCGATTTGGTCCTCCTGTAATTTAAAACATAATGAGCGTGATTGTCTCAGAGTATCTATCCTTCGAGAGGAACTAGCACTTCTCTTGGTAGACAAGCAGTACGATTCAGATTTTCACTTACAATGTGGGCTACTCATATGAGTTGGGATTTCGCTGACAAAGTTGTCTTGGATCACTACTCCTTCACAAGACTCGCTCTTTCTGCTGTGAACTGCTCATTCACATGCATTCTCCTCAACGATGCTCTCATGCTACACATGCCAAATGACCTGGTCAACTAATGATTTTTGACGCAAGTAAGCGGCACAGAATCGGGATCGGATCCTAATTAGAAGCCGCAAATCCGACCTATAAATAAGCACTCCAAATGACATTGATTATTTCCATCATCACGAATACAACAAGATGGAAGTAACTCTCAGTCACGATCCCCAAGACATCCCTGTCTTAGGGGAACTCAATCGCCTCGCATATACCCCCGAACTCGCCTCCCGCTTCGCATTCCGCAACTGGCCGGACGTAGACAATGCACGTCAATTCTACAGAGCGCGGGTGACCGAACGGATGGCTCATCCTGCTTCCAAAGTTTTCAAAGCCGTCGATATCGCCACTGGAGAGATTCTAGGGTTCGTTGCGCTTACGCTTGAAGAGGCTGAAGACGGGCACGAGGGCTTTGGCGATGTTGTGAAGGCGATGGAAAATCCGACCATGAAAGCTGTGCAGATGTTGCCGGAGTTCTTGAATCAGGAGTTTATTTTAACGAGTGGGGCTATGATCAAGGGGTTGCAGGACAGGATGAAGGGAGGGAGACATTATTGCAAGACATACTTTCCCGCTTCTGTACCCCCTCCATCCTCTAACGCTCAACTAATGACTTATAATTAGATATATCAACGCTAGTCGTTTCCCCACAGTACCAACGTAAAGGCATCGGGGCACAACTCATGCGGAAATGCTTGGAGGAAGCTAATAAGGAGGGTCTTCCTACATGGTTGATTTCTTTTCCTGGAAGTCATGAGTTGTATTTGAAGCTGGGATTTGTCGATGTAGAACATAGTGATGTGGATTTGAATGAGTGGGATGGGGGGAGGTGTAGGGGATATGGGATTTATCGATCGTATGCTATGAGGAGGGGTATTGGAGGAGAGAATGAGTGATTAGCGAGATATGAGGTTTAAGATTTGAGTCATGTTATAAGGCATTCGGTCTGAGGGTTTGTTGATATAGGAATAGGAGAAAGTCTCCCTACATCGGTTTGAATTGCGTTTATCGATTGCAACTGTATTTAGCGGCTACTCTCGTATACTCCGAGGATGTTCAATTTCAGTCCTTCAAAATCTTGACCCTTGACCCTTGAAGCGTTCATGTTTGACAACTGAGGTTGAAAATCACTACTATCCAAGTCACCCAACCAAGACTTGTAGGCTTCATCAGCTTTGTGGAAAATTTTGTAAGGTCAAAGTTCCCGGGATTACTCCGTCTCCATGCTACGTTCAGCCGAAGTGTCTCAATCGGTCAGACAAGGAAAGGAGGTAGAACAAACAATTTTTAAGTAATAATAATTATAATAGAAGTTCATCTCATAGTAAAGGTTTATATATTCACCCTCTGAACCGTATGAAAACGCCTCGGAATACCTTCAGGGAGGCCGTCTTCGATACGCCACTACGATCCAGCTCAGCTTCTCAGAGTGGTATTGAGTAGACACACGACGAAGTCGACTAGCGAATCCTCGATGAACTCGTAGGACGCGCCCACGACGATGTTAGAGGGTTCTACGAACGATACTTCGAAAGTAAGCCATGGACTAATAATGCGAGGGATATCTACGAAGGGTCGAAAGCCTAATATGTAGAAGGTCGCTGGAACGGATGGCCAGAGTCTTCAATTCAAGACCCCTCTTTTAAATGGTTTCTAAAGTTCTAGGATTCCATTCTTAGCGGACTCCACCGCAGATACTATATATCAGCGAACAAATTGTTGAGCGGCTCGGAGGCAGAGAGTAAGCCTGGCATTTTCCTCACCTCCGCCGACGTTGTCCTACCTAACGGCGAGCACGACTAGTCAAATGTGCTTGTGATTAGGGAACATAAACAGGATCCTTATAAGGATCGTTCTACAAAGACGCTAGTACAGATAGTAGGATATACACCCGAGGTGTTCGGAAGTTAACTAGACCGCCGACGTGCTAGGTTTTACAATCTATGGAAGTCTAATTCGGCTTTAGATGTTCGACAGATCTAGCCTATATAGCTCCGAGAAGTTCGATATTCATAGAGAACCCGAGCGGTTTGTTAAGTTTATTACTAGCTATACGCTAATAACGGATACGGAATTAGGTTTAAACACGTTTATTAAGCGTGACGGAAACGGTAAGTTTATCTTCACACGAGATGTGAGGATCTCCCTAGAAGACAAGCCGATCGCCTTCACAAAAGCGATAGCGTGCCGGGGAACAACGTGTTATCGAGGAAGGAGAAGCGACTCTAAAGAATGGTAGTATGTGGTCAAGTTCACTTGGCCGTCCGACAGAAGGCAGCGGGAGGGTGAATTATTAAAGTTGGTTAAGGAGAGGGGAGTCACAGGTATTTCTATGTGGTTTAATCATAAGCGGATCACTATCGATAGTAACCTATACACTATTTCACACTTACGACAAGACATAAGATTCGGAACGCCACGACAGCTATCGAGTATAGCGTCTTAGGTCGAAGGTATTCCGGAATCTAGTTCGGCGTACGGCAACTGAGTGAATTACTGCTTGGTGACTTCACTAGCTGGACGACCTCTCCACGAATATCGATCGGTCCGAGAGCTTTTAGAGGCGCTACGTGATGCTATCCGAGGCCATAGGTCGCTTCTCGAGGATGGAAAGATTCTTCATCGGGATGTCTCTGAAATTAACATCATCATCACCGAACCCCCCACCGAGGAAGCGCCAAAAGGACGACTAATTGACTTGGACTTGGCAGAGGAGCTGGACAGTATGCCGAGTGGGGCTCACCGAACTGGCACTATGCAATTCATGGCGATCGAGGTTCTTGAAGGGAATGGTCATACATACTGACACGACCTTGAGTCGTTTTTCTACGTCCTCGTATGGATGTGCATTCGATATGGCTATGAAGAAGGTCCGGGTGGACAAAATTCTAATAAGACGATGAGACCGAGGACAAATATACTACGAGGTTGGTATACTGGAGTATATACGGAAATTGCTCGGAATAAGACGGGGGATATGTTTAAAACCCGATTTAAGAAAATCATCGCGGAGTTTGCGCCGAACTTCGAGAACCTGAAGCAGTTGGCTCGAGAGCTCCGATGCACTCTCTTCCAAATTATAGACGGGGACGTCTTTATTGGAACGTTCCCCGATAGCAATATAATGTACGATGGGATGATTATGGCGTTTGACAGAGCAATAGACCGTGTGGTAAAGGAGGAACAGGCAATTGCATAGCTGTGGCTAGGCCGGGTTATTAGCATTGGAGGTGTATTTTTGGTTGGGTGGTTCTTTTTCATTTGAGGTACAAATGGTCTGGGGAAGCTGTAAAACATAATTTTCATGCCAACGTCAGGGCTGAAGCCTATGCGTCGGTGTACGGCTTGATGGTGTGTTGTGTCCTGGCACCGCCAAGCCGCAATGGTGGTGGTCGTGATGAATGTGAATCAAACGATAGTGGATCAAATGATGGCACAGCATATGCTGCATTTGATGGAAGCGAATCACGTGATGGAAGCGAAATAAGTGAGGTGTTGAACTGTGGCACACTCTGGGCCAGTTGGGAACGTAGTATCACGTCACAGGAATCGTAAACAGAACTCAATAGGGTAAATCAAGTGAATTGA
>MU251380.1:0-28218 GCA_019669835.1 Amylocarpus encephaloides
TTTGGACAGACGAGCAGTGGTTTAAGGTGCTTTGGAGTGATGAGACTTAGGTAACTCCGGGAAGGCATACAAGAGCTTGGGTTACAAGACGAATTGGGGAAGAAGAGCTCTACCACGCTGACTGTATTGAAGCTCGACATCAACGTAAAATTGGATGGATGTTCTGGGGTTCTATAAGTGGTAAATACGGGCGGCATAAGGGGTTGTTTTGGGAGAAGGATTGGGAGACAATTAATGAGGGATCTTACAGTGGAATAATAGTTCCAATTGTACAAGAAATCCTACAACAACACACAGAGCTGTCCTTCCAACAAGATAACGCCAAAGGTCATGCTTCGAAGTATACGAAGTCGGTATTTGAGGCAATTGGTATTACCCCTATCTTCTGGCCGGCGAAATCTCCCGATTTAAATCCAATCGAGACAATATGGGATATGATGAAGGATTATATTCAAGAGCACTACCCTAGCGTACACAGATCATATAAACATCTTAGGGGGGCTGTTCAAGAAGCTTGGGAGTCTATTACACTTGATACAATTCGGGATCTAATACGTGGGATGTCTGATAGATGTATAGATGTAATAGTTGCTGAGGGAGGCCATACAAAATACTAAGGAATTTGTAGAATCTGGAATAAAGCGGCATTGCCAAGACATTAGTGCCATACCCTTGCCTTCGCAGGTTATTTCGGCCATGTACGAAGTACACTCAGGAGCACGCCACAGGCCCGCCCACCCGATTCTTATTCCCCCGATGCCTTACTCTGGCTCAAATGTTATTTTGTGGATTTGCCAGGATTTTAACTCGGGGACTTTCAGCCTATGATTTTAATAGAATCTACTAGAATACGGTCTCACCACCGGCCTAATTGGTACTTTGACTTATATTCTAGAAGTTTCCATGGATATGATTAGTTAAAATGCCTGGTAAAACGCGAGAGGGAGATAGTAGAATTTGTGTTGAAAGCAGCCATGATGCACGTGACCTTATTGTACGCTCTCGCTAAACTTAGATGGTAGCTTCGGCTTGTTATGGTTAGACCCAACATCGATACTGTAGGACGAAGCCATGTGAGATAGTTCCAGGCGGGTTGCCACCAGACGAAGTGAGAGTCAAAAGCATGACGTTCCTAGCGCTTGGCGCTCTATACTCATCCTCCTAAGTCATCTGTCACAAACTCTTTCAAAAGAACCTAAATATCACGAGCCATAGTATCTAGAGAGGAGATTCGCCATTCATTCACACCATAAAATCTCATCAAAACCACCTCCCACTCCCTCGCATCCTACCGTCCTCCCTGCTAACATACACATGCCCCAGCCCCATCCATGTCCCAAGCAAGATTATCTCTCCCCCGTATCCTCATCTCGCTATGCCTGCTCGCTCTCGCTCCAATGACGACGACTTTTATACATGGTTGTTATGGTACAATACCCTTCCCGTTATCGTAGCTGCGTGGGGTGGTGATCTACTCGTTGATCTTGGCGAGGAGTCTGTAACTGGGCTTAGAAGAGGTTTAAAAATTCGGGGGGACCGAATTGGGGTGGAAAGACATACTCATAATCTCTGAAGAGGGCATACTCCGCATCTCCGACCTTAACCGGCGAACCACCATACTACATCACTAGTGAGCCTTCATCCCCCTTCCCATCCCCACCACTCGATCAACATACTTGTGGAATCAAAACCTTATCACCGGCCTTGACACTACACTGAACTCTCTTCCCCTCCTTATCGAGTCCGCCAGGTCCAACCGCGAGCACCTTCGCTTCATTCAGCTCCTTGACCGCCGACTCAGGGAGGAAGATGCCGGATGCGGTCTTGGTATCTGCCTTGATGCGCTGGACCAGGACGCGGTCGAGGAGCGGGGCGAGCGATTTGATGGATTTGAGGGCGGTAGACTGTTGATGTGTCAGTGGGGAGTAGAGGACATCGAATCTGAGGGGGGGAAGGAAGTGGGAGGGGGTTGGGTATTGGGAGGCAGATGCGACGGGATGGTGTTGACAAGCACCCAATCCCATTGCGCAAGAGAGGCGAACATACCATTTTGAAGTTCGGATATCGACGCTGGACTGCTTGCAGAGAGTAGGAAGTGATTGAATGGTATGCGAAAACGGAGATACTCTTGTTGTCAAAACAGAAGCTGTTGATGTTCGAAGGAGCTTCCAAAAGGTTCTGGAGACTTTTTTACTAGCTAATGGACAAGGGTCTGATGCCGAAGAGCCGCCGCGTCATGTGATCGATTCTTTGGCCCCCTTTTCTCGAGTCGGCTTCCCGTAAACAGTTCCCATGCGAGATTCAAGCTTCGATTTGTCGTACGTAGTAGGCATGGATCTCATAATATAATGCATTAAAGTGCTATATGCTGCTGCCCTGCTTAAGAATCTATTCTAGAAGCCGTGTGATCCATCCCTTGGATCCTTCAATATACAGTCTACAGTGCCATATGAAAACCCCTTCTAAGAACGCTCGTCCATCTCTTTACACAACGAACATCCCCACATGATCCCAGCCCCCGTTATTCGACATTTCCTGAACTCCGGCATGCAACCTCCGTCTCAGTACAAAACTCCATCCTCACTCTCACACAGCCATCACCAATCTCGCTACGGATCACTTCCCACCTGGCTGGCTGGGAGGAGCCGCAGGAGGCTCAAGAGTATGGGCATGGCCAGGTGCGCGGATGACAGCTTTGCCTTCAGGGTCCTGCTGACAAATCTGAGTATTTGCAACCCATGGGTCCAGCAGAATTTCATCCATTGTAGCTCTCTTCTTGGGATCAATCTCGAGCATCCGGGAGATGATATGTCTGCTCTCTCTCGGAAGCAAGCGAAGGAGGCGCCAAGGGCCCTTAATGACCTCCGGCTTCTTCTCGGCTGGAGCAGAATTGAATCCATTCTCCTTTGTTACGGCATCAACCTTTGGCGTCGAGGCAGGCGCGTCTGGAACAGCATCTCTGGCGGGTGTATCTAGGTCGGTCGTGGACTTTGATGGGACTGGAGTGTCAGACAGTCTCTTCATATCAGTGCCGGGAGTAGGAGGAGATGCGAAGAGTTTGTAGGAATTATCGGTTATCCGTGGCATCTTCCAGGGAAACCTTCTCAAGGACATGCAGCAGAATATGATGGCAAGTGACCAGATATCCGCGGGTCGTGGGTCGTATTTTCTCTCGTCGTATACCTCAGGGGCGAGGTATGGATCGGACCCAACGATTCCTGCATAGATATGATTAACAGTTGCTATATATGAAGGCGCGTGAATTGCTTACCCGTTGCTAAGACAAGCACGCTCTCGAACGGATACCTGAAAACACTTGCGCTTCCGAAATCAATGATTTTCATGATGCCGTGCTCATTGACAACCACATTGTCAAGCTTCAGATCTCGATGTGCCAGTCCCATGCTATGCATGTATGTGACGCCACTTAAAATCTGCAAAAACGAGCAGCTGACCTCCTCCCTGGACATTTTGCCCGTCATAACAATGGCGAAGAGATCGAATGGTGCATATTCCATGACCTCGTACCACTTCTCCTTCTCCCGGACGATGTCGAGCGATTCGATGATGTTTCCATGGTGTAACGTAGATCCCACACAGAACTCAGCCGTGACCTTTTTGCCGTACTCCTTCTCCGATTCGTAGGAATGCCTAGCCCTGAACTCTTTCACCGCAAACAAGGTATTATCACTGCTTCTCTTCATCAACCTGACTGATCCACCAGCCCCAGCCCCGAGAACCTTCCCAAATTTCCCGTACCTCGAGGTTAATCCGTGGTTGTCATCGAAGGGTATCTGGTTCACAGCACTCTTGTGGTGGGGGGGTGTCTTCGTTCCGGATGTGACTGAGGCCGTCGGGGATGCTGTTCTCTTGACTTTGTGATGTCCACCAATCTTCAAGAAACGCTTGAGATCTGACATGGATCCGCCATGCTTTTGATGGATCGTGGTCGAACTCTCATCATGTACACCAGATAGGTGGTCCTTGCCACTAAAACGCGGATGCCTTTTATCACTGCCATTGGGGTTATCGGAACCTCGATTCGATCGAGGGAGAGAAGTCGAAGACGGATTGGCAGACTGTCGAGCCTTTGAACCTAATGCGGTAAACTTGAACCTCTGATCGATTGTGTCTAAATTTTTGGTCTGCGGGGGCCTCTTGTGGGCGGCGTATGGATCATTCGCATCCCCTGCCGGAGTGAAAGGTCTGCTGTATGTGGAACCGGTCGTAGTCCGTGTTGGGCTCTGTTCTCTGGATGTTGGGACGGAGGAGGTATTGGTAGGGCCAATCGAAAAGGCAGATCCGCGATGTGCTCCGGTTTGAGCACCAGCCGATTCCGATTGACTTCTTGGTTGGCATATCGTCTGCCCAGAAGAAGCCGGTCGCGAGTCATCTACATTCGACGTGGTAGGTGATGCTCCGGACGTTCCGGGAGGCGAGATTTGCGGTGTGACGGCAGCACGATCTTCCACCTTGTGCAGAGGTGCTCCCTTGACAGCAGTCGCACCCTCCATGGCGTCTCGCGATCGCGTTGCCGCAGGAGTAATAGGTGGTGAATGCATCGATCCTGGCCCAGGACTCTGATGTGGCGAAGGTCGTCCGGATGAATTCCGCGTGTTGTGTCGACTAGCTTCACGAGAAGCCTCCTCGTTCGACGCAACCTGCAACGGCAACACGTCAGTCATGACCCACGAACATCAACAGAAGGAGAAGAAATATCTCTTGACATGACAACGAAGCAGAGCGGACCCTTCAATGGAAGACAGGGGAGATTATCGCAAACGTACCCTCGAAGCCGGGAGAGAGACGGGTTCAAAAGCGAAGTGGCTCATCCGCCGTTCTTGCAATCGAGGCTGCCCCAGGGCTGTCGTCAGTTGCTGGAACTGCTCTTGTCGTTCGGCCGTCGTCTCGTGGGTTTGAGGGTCGATGGTAAGGCTCTCAATAGTGGGAGGTTCTATCTCTTCGTTCTCGGACGCAAATCGAACGGCGGGAGCATCGCTGGATTTCGTGGCTTCGGAGGTAGGTGGGTTGGCATCATCCGGACCTAGAAGTGCGATGCTTGTCAGAACTGCTCGATGTTCTCGGAGTCATGGCTGGAGTTGAAGAGCAACAGTATGTAAGCAAGATCACTCACCAAGCGAGGTTTCGTGGGGGTTGTTTTCTTGCGCAGCCATGATGGAGGGGTCCAAACCAGAGCCAGAGGGAGATCCTGATGTGTTCACACTCTAGGTTATGGGAAAGCCGGGTCGGAAGGGTGTGAATTCAACCAGTCAGGAGGATCGGGGCGGAGGACTGGTTGAAGGGGTGGAAAAGAACTGGCAATGGTGGTGGGTGGGGAGGGGGGCTTGTCCGAGTTGTGATTCTTTGAAAACGGATGAGCTACGTCCAAGTACTCATAGGCGACTAGGAAGTCGAGTAGGTCCAGTAGATCGGAAGTCCCGATACTCCGCGATACTCCGTACATAGAGAAACGCGGCAATTGATAACCAGCAGGGTCGTACGGTGCGTGCCGTACGGAGTACAAGAAGAGAAGAGAGTGTACGAGAGAGAACGGCCAAGAGGGGAGGGGAGATGTTGCGGTTGAAGACGAAAGGAGGCGGGTGCAGCGGATGATGCAAGCGGGGCGGATGATGCAAGCGGATGCCTTCAAGGCTCTCAAGCGAACCGCGCTCCTAGTGAAAAGTCAAAAGCGAAAAGCGGCACTTTAGCTGGAAGTCTCTGCTGGAAGTCTCGTCTCGTGACCCAGTGGCAAAATGCAGAGGGACCAAGGTGTTTTGAGGTTTGGCCGCCTAGACGGCAATATAAAAAAAAGGATGTTTTGAAGATTGGTTTGGCAGGGCCGCGGCCGGTCCAACGAATGCGAGAGGAGGAGGAGGAGGAGGAGGAGTCGAGGGGTTGTCAAGTGGTCAGCGATTGGATGGAGCCTGAGGAGCGATCAGGCACGCGTTGAGTCTGAAGCAACGTGATTGAACCGAAGACCGATGGAACGGCAGCCTGAGAGCCTGAAGGGCGACTCAGGCACGCGTTGGGCGGCGCACAGGCGACGGGCCCCGCTCTTCCTATTCTCCCGTCGCGCTAGAGGGTACGGACTCACTGCGGAGTCACCTTACAGACGGACTCGCACAGTTGAGAGTCTAGAACGGCGTCCGGTCCACATGTCAAGAAGTCACAAGCAGGATGCCAGGAACACACCTCTCACAATGCCAAAATGTGCTCCGTCCCCTTCAGGATGGAGAGAGAAGGTGAACGAACCTGAGGTCAAGCGTACTATATATACCGTACGGAGTAGTAGGCTATCGAAAGCCCCTCTCGGGGGGCCACGGCCGTGAGGCCTTGGTTCGCTACGCTCTGAGATGATGTCAAAATACGTGCTTGACCACCGCCAGAAGACGGAGTGCAGATATACAAAATTTCGAGCCCCCGAGTAGGGAGAGTGGTCACGTGTTCCAGAAAGAGTGGTCGCGACGAGACGAGGAGAGGAGAGGCGGCTTCGGCGGAAGTCGATAATGCCGAGCCTGCTGCATGTTGGCCCAGAGGACGTGTCCCGTGATCGTGATGGTCGTCATCGTTACCCGTATTGGGTATTGCCGAGGCTTGGTAGGCCGCCTCCTGGCATCCGTATTCGGAGTGGGAGAGTGGGAGAGTGGGAGAGTACCTCGTACTTGCAGAAGTCATGGTTAAATGTCGGCAAAAACACATGAAGACCATCAGGCGTACTACGTATTCCTGGCGGTAAAACGTACAGTATTGTCCCTGAGCAGATTCGAAGAGTTTAGCGGCGGCATATATGTTACTCGCATATACACGCATATACACACGACTCCCGTATCACGCGCAGGAGATCGGTTATTCCATATTCTGTATGTCCAGATCCTAACGCCACCGCCATGAGCTTGTAGAAGAACAGTTCCCAAGAACATCTCATGCTCTTGGGAGGTGGTGGTGCCCTCCGCTCCCATCTTCTTGGAGGCCCATCGCCTACCCCAATCAATCCACAACGACATCTCTCCCCTTTCTCCTCGACGTCAGAGCCTCATCTCTCTCTCCCTCCAGCATCAAGTCCAACCCCAAGGGTCGTCGCCCCCTCACGGCTTAACAGCAACCCCCATAGTCTTCGCGCTAGCAACAACACACTTCGCAACCCCCTCCAAACTCAGCCCACTCATCCTCAGCTCGCTCTGCTTAATCTTCGCAATCTCATAAACATGCTTCAGACTAACCGTCCCCACAATCTCATTTCCCTGCTTCCGGCCCTTCAGCTTCCCCTTCTCAGGCGCCACTTGCGCTGCACTCAGGAGCAGATGTGTGGTGGTAGGCGTGCGGATCTCGAAGTGGAAACTTCGGTCTGGTCGCACGGTGACGCGGACTGGTGTTGGGGTTCCTGGGTTCATGTGTGCTGTTCGTGCGTTGAATTCCTACAGTAGATGTCAACCCAGTCCGTGTGAGGTGCGGTGAATCCCAATTGCTCGGGGCAGATGGGAGGAGAGAATCTGAAGGGCATACCTTGCAAAAGTCCATACTCTTCACGCCTTTACTACCCAGCGCCGGACCAACAGGCGGACTCGGACTCGCCTGTCCAGCTCCCACAATCAACTTCACGACCTGATCGACAACGGCGCGTGGTTTCGACATGGTTGATGTGTGACGACGATGTATGGTAGGAGCTTGAATTCGAGGTTCGCGGAAAGAAAATCCGTCGCGTGTTTGTCGGGGTGACTTCGGGGCGGGTCGCGGACCGAACTGGACGGATGAGGAGTTCGGTTCGGATGAGAGGTTCGGTTCGGGTGGGAGTGGACGGGCCCCGAACACTTCTCAGGTTGAAGTTGGAACGAAGGCTCAAGATCCAAGTGTGATCCGAGGATCCCCCATCCGATGCCACCAACTAGAGTTTCATTGCATACGCATACTTGTCCCTACTGTATAAAGAGATCTCCTTTACCCATAGGGCTGGGGATCCTTCGGGCTTTCAGCCTATCCTGTTGTGAATACCTGGGACATACAGAGCTGCAGATGGACAGATAAGGTTCTGACACCTTTAGAGTGACCTCTGATCGGACGGAACAGGGGGTGTAAACATTTCGATGCTGAAGCCATACTATAGAGCGGTTGATTATGAAGTAGGGTCCAATATGTAATAAAACTCAAGCTCTTATCCGGTCACGGTACCAAATGCATAACTGTTCCGAGTGCCACGGCAAGGACACTTCCTGCGGATGGAGACGTGACCAGAGACCATGCATTGCGATGTGTAACAAATCTTGAATCTCATCTGATCTATACTGAAGCAAGCCAATTTCGTGTTTGCCATATAGGCAAATCTCAACCACACAGAGTCAACTCAACAAGTTATATACATCAACATGTCCTTCTACCAGACTGATGTCTGGTCGTACTTCGCACCTCTCAACCTACCCCTTAAACGCCTCTCCCCTCTTTCCCGTTAGCATAGTGGCATTCGGCGCATAAGCCGCCCACTTCGCATAGTCCGCCGTCCTCGCCGTCGTCAAATCCGCCTGGTAATTCCCCTGACTCTGGTGTTTCGAGAAAGCCGTCGACGCACTTGCTTTCGTCTTTGGTGCCGCCGTGGAAAACGCCCATCCAATCGCGTTGGTGGTGTCCGCGGAGCCAAAGGTGGTTCCGTCTGCGAGGATGCAATTCTTACAGATGAAGGTGGAGACAAAGTGGGTGGTGTTGGTGTATGTGCCGTTGGCGATGGGCACGACGGTGAAAGGGCCGTTGGCAACTGGAGGGCTGCCGTAGGAGCTGTTTGGGTAAGATTAGCTGGGATTGCTTTGAACTTGATCTAGAAGGTCCGAGGTACCTTGTCTTGCGGAAAGATGACATTAGGGCTTTGCCGTTGGGCCAGGTAGCTAGGAGGAGCGAGTTTTGTGTCATTGGGCCTAGTTGAGCATAGTTAGAGACGGCATTAACGTATGTTTGAGGGAGGAGGGAATGTACCATTCAAAGAGATCCCGACATAGCCAGATCCCTTGCCGACTACGACACCAATGAAGTCAGTAGTTGGCTCCGGTGGAAGTGCAATGCCGAAAACCAAGTTTGCATTCGAGAACGCCTGGACTGTGATGCCAGATCCCTTCTCAGTATATGCCACTTGCTGAGCCCCAACGCCCAGAGACAGCGCAACGGGAAGGATGGTTGACAGGAGCATCGTGTTGCTAGCTAATAAAAGCACGAAGTTGAGTTCAGAGAGGTCGTGAGAGTATGTGTCTCCTCGATTTTCGCTGTGCCATTGCTTGAACCCGTCAACTTATATCTATTTCGCTTGCCGATTAGCAACGAGCAAGACCAAGACTAGACCTTCAATCTGCCCGAGGCTATTCTCCAGCAAATGCTACTCTAATAAACCATCGTGAGAATCTGGATTTCAATTCGCCAACTATGGCGAGGAGACTCTTGCCCGGACCGGATGATGGTATTTTGAGAAGGATTGTAAACATGGCGAACGAGATTGGCCGGACAATAGATGATGCTTAAATACCCTCGCGTGGACAAGGGTGAAATGGGATTCTTCCGTGGTCTTGAATGCTCGTAGATCTCAGAGCCGATCTAAGTAATCATCGCAACTTTAGCCTAGACTGAGGCTCGCGAATCATTAGATGGAGAAATGAAGATTCCAATATGAAGAATAAACAACGCAGGACACGGTAAACTCAATCGACCCGAGGGCGTGTATTGCGGAAATATGGCTTCCTAGATGTGACCTGTCCATCCTTGTTGGAATCTACAATCAGGAAGCTGCAAGATGGCAGAAGGTGGTGGGGTGTATTGATCTCTGTAAGTTGTGATATGTCGGTGGTAATTGACCAATTTTGTTGGCGTGTGGTGTTGCTGGTTGCCTCGGTCTAGGAAATAGGACGTGGTCGGCAGGTTTGGGCTCGGACTACATACAGAGCAGTACGTCAAGTCTCGCTTCATCTCCTCGACAATATCTGTGCCATACGGATATACCGCACATGTACTGTACACCTGCTGCGACATCAAATCGAAGACCCCTCATCAACAAGATATTACAACCCACTCACCAAAATGTCAGGGTAAGCTTCCGCGCATCTCGATAGCAAGCAGAAGCACCATCGACTGATACAGAGTGACAGCCATCCCATCCATCCAGCGACCGTTCATTTCCCCATCGCCTTCATCGCGCTGACTGGGTTTCTCGACATTCTCCATGTCGCATCAACAAGTCCTCTGACGGCGTCAACCGTGACTTCCCTTACGAAGACCTTGGATCTCCAGCTTCCATTGGCTCTGCTGCCGCTTCTCTCGTATTACACAACCGTCATGGCCCTGATTACCGTCGTGCCAGCAGTTCTCAGTGGAGCTTCGCAGATGATGCCCTTGATCCAACGAGAGGGATTCAAGACGCCAAAGGCTCAGACAGCCCTTGCACATGCAGTCCTCAACGATGCTGTCGCTATCATGCTGGCATACAATTGGTGGACCAGGAGGAGTGCTGCTGGCTTCGTTCCGAGTTTCGTGAACTTGATTTTGAGTGGTGTTTTGGCTCTGCCAATTGTGTTCTTGGCGGCATCCATGGGAGGAGACCTGGTGTATTCATACGGAATGGGAGTCCGAAGGTCGAGCAGGGCGAAGAAGAGCCAATAGGCTATATTTGTGGGAGCGTACAGTACGGAGTAGGGGTTAGGGAGACAGCGATCATTTCGCACGGTAGGGCACCGGCAGCTGTTGAACCTGGAAGCTGCTGACTATGAGCACTAGCCATTTGCAGAACCGCAGTTGCTCCCAGCAAGAAGGAAACGGAAGTTGGGGTGGAAACCAGGTCAGGCGCAGTGCTGGCAGGTTATTAATGCTAGATTCATCACTTGCCAGAATATATTTAACTTACGGATGTATACGGAGTAAGGTTCGATGATGGCATGATGCACAATGACCCCTGCGCAGGCTGATTGACAATTTGACCGCGAAAGCTTGGCCTCAAACACCCCCCTGACGTAGCAACCGAGGCGGTAGGGAGGGGCGACCGCAAAATTATTGATTATTGTTCTGGCTTGTTTTCCTGGATCCGGAAACAACAACATCCCGATCAAACTTACCGAGAGAAAATAAAGACGCTCAAGATGTTTAATTGGGCGAAACAGCAGTATGTTTTCGCGGTCCTTCAAACTTAACCATATACTGATGTTCATTCTCAGACTTGCCAATGTCGCAGGCACCCAAGAGCCCATCTATGGCCCATCTGCCATCCAGTCAGTAGCCAGGCAGGCAGAGATCACTCCTTATACCGAACTCGGACGAGAACATATGAAATGGGAAGCCATGGACTCGACAAGCGTGGAGACGCAGAGTTTCTATCTAATGGCAGATAGTGGACATATCGGATTGGCACAAGTTCTTTACAGCAATGTTGCGTACGATTCATGAGGACCCCCGGCGTCATACATACTGACTTTACAACAAGCGGCATACGGACGACGTGCCATTTTAACACGAAGATTTACTACCCAAGGAGCGAGAAAAGACCCAATCTTTGGTCGGCCGATCCGCTCAGCAATGTGGACTTCAACGAAGACAAAACAAATTTCTATGCTGATGACGTTGCTGTCGAGCTTTCAGAAGATGGCACATCATATTCGATCAAGTCCATGACCAATGAGAATTCTATTGTCAACCTTACAATCACTCGGACCGCGCCCGGTTTCCAAGTTGGCAAAGACGGAAAGACCTACTATGGTACTGATCCCCAGGCACCCTGGGGTTCTATGAGGCATGCCTTCTGGCCGAGAAATACAGTCGAAGGATCGATCACGACAAAGGATGGGCCCATTGACTTCAAAGGAAGGGCAATGTTAAGTTTTGCCCTGCAAGGCATGAAACCTCATCACGCAGCTGCAAAGTGGAACTTTGCCAACTTCCAAGGCCCAACCTTTTCTGCGATCATGATGGACTTTACTACACCTCCCTCTTATGCGAGTACTGTTGTCAATGTCGGCGGCCTGGTCAGAGATGGTGAGGTCATTACTGGAGGTTCATCAAACACTGTTACACATACCAAGATCACCAACGACCCAGATAATGAATGGCCCGCGCCTGAAGAGGTTGAATTTGAGTGGAATGGCCAGACGAAGGACGGAAAGACTGTCTACGCGGTACTGGAAGGTCCATTAGGTGAGCAGCTCGACCGAGTTGATGTCATGGCCGAGGTGCCAGGTTTTGTGAAGACGATTGTGGCGTCCGCTGCTGGCACCAAACCATACATTTACCAGGTTTGTGCTCTTGTATTGTAATGCTCCATGAAAAGGTGCTAACAAGACGTCAGTTTTCACCATCAACTCCACTGTCACTGAAGGTCAAGATCGGCGATGAAGAAACGATCGAGGAAGGCGTTCTTTTCGCGGAGGCCACTTTCATTTCTGCATGATGAAATTAATTGGGAGAGAATGATTGTTTTTGCATCTTTGGTCATGAGTCGGCGTTTTGAGTAGACAGGCACACTCGTTCACACCATGGCATTGAGAATACCAGCTCCTAATAGTTTAATAAACGGTTCCTTAGAGGCCGTGATCTTCCGAAGTCTGTTTTATCTGACTTAAGCGGCGGCGAATGGCCCAAAAAAAGCGAACGTTCAGCTGCAGATAAATTACTGGATTTGACTCGTCTTCGGACACGAGCTATTAATCGGCTCAAGTATCATATTATGCACTTTTTACAACTCGGCGTCTCCCGGACAAAGCCGTACGGAGTCCTACAACGTTGTGGTTCCGAAGCGCCAAGCCTCCGCGGTTAGAAGTTGCTCAGCCAGCCCTTGCAGACACACCCCGCGCTTAACCAACCACTAATACAGAATTCGCTTGCGGCTATTAACGTCTTCCCATTCCTATTTACTGTACAGCTCTGTATCTGGTCAACAACCTTCGCCGCCCCACCACCTGCATCAACCCCCCAGCAACGAGACATGGCTCCTCTATTTGCAAAGAGTCTATTCAGCAAAAAACCTTCGGCGCACGCCTCGTCTTCCAAAATCCCTGACCTGGGTGCTCCGCGCCCTGCTCACGTGTCCGTGAGCGGCAAGACGCTGGGCGGGGAGGGGAGAGGGAAAGGCGCTAAAGGTATGGGAAAGGGGAAAACAATCCATAGACGTCATCGGTGTGTATTTCTTCTTCTTCTGGGGGTTCGATCCATGAGTCGGGGTTGAAGCTGACGGGACTCGCGCCTCTAGCAAGGTCCTGAAGGACAACATCCGTTGCATCAGTAAGCAGTCCAATTCAGCGATCTCACCTGCGGAGGTCCTGGCTAATGGGAGGACTTCCTTTTAGCCAAGGCGGATGTCCGGTATGTCGAGAGAAGTCAGGGTGATATTGGCGAAAGATCGAAATATTGATTCCGCGTAGTCGACTTGCGCGCCGTGGCGGAGTCAAGCGTATCTCAGGCATGATCTACGAGGAGACCCGTCCAGTAATCGTTGCCTATCTCGAGATGGTATAACATGCATTTCTGACCACCTGCGCGGCACGGCTAATCCTCACAGATCCTTCGTGATTGTGTTGCTATCACGGAGCATTGCAATCGCAAGACCGTCACTGTCGCCGATGTCAGTATCAGATTTACCCTTCTGAGAGCCCGCCCAGCTAAAAAGAGCTTCAGGTTGTTTTCGCCCTGAAGCGTCAAGGACGTACAATCTACGGTTTTGATGATAGCAGTGCCTATCCACACTCATATAAGAAATCCAAGAACTTCTCTGAATGAACAAAGTGTTCTGCTACAGAGTTGTCCTTCGCCGACGGAAACTTTGTACGCGGTTTAATGCACGACGATGGCACGATTTCGGTTTGGAAGGGGTTCTATTTCTTGTTAACCATGCACCAATGGAGTTCTTGGGGTGGGTTTCCTTCTTCCGTCCGAAGTTACGATTGTACGATATGCGGATCCTAGGAAGTAGTAGTGTTCATGCTTCGTAAAGCGCCAGCGGAATCATCTCCGCATTTGTAGAAGTTGGTATTGAGCAGCACTTTGCGGAGCGTCCTCTTTGCAGACGGATAACCACACGTGCAGAAGGAACAGAACGGGAGTTTTGATCTTGTCCTCGAGAAAATCATTATGTAATTGCACATCTCAAAGTCCGTTTCTCTGAAATCGCGACTCTGATCTTGTATTTGAGAATGGAATCGCTGCACCACTATATTAATGATCAAGTCCACTGTTCTCTGTTCAAGAATTTGCGGCATTGTGAGATGGAGAGAGCAAGCGGGAATCAAGTATTGGCCGGGAGACACTTGCACTGTTGAGATTTCTACCACATAGGAGGCTGCTGGAGAATGTCTGATCTCCAAAAGTGAAAAATAATAGGAATATAGGATGCCTGTTAGTATAGCTGTTATCTGTAAATGATTCTTTCTTGAACGCGCCTTACTGGATTCTTATATAGACTCGCACTACTTGGCAACCTATTAATAGTAACCTGCTTTCGTTCTCGCGCCTCCAAATCCTTCGCTGCCACTATTTGTTGTCTTAATGTCTCATTGACGAGAGTAAATATCCTCTGACATTCATCCTCGTTTTTCTACTATGGGAGGCAGACGGTGTCCTCCAGTGTTTGCTGACAGAGTCTTTATAAGCCAAGACTCTACTTAGGGCCCACATCCGTTCTTGAGTGTCCTTAATGAAGGAGAGCCGTTGAAGAGACGTATTGAGCACGAAGCTAGACATGTGTTCCCGGCCTCTCTAGTTATTTTCTGTCTGGACGAAGGTTCTGGCTCTCGCGGTCGACGGCAACGTGTTGAAAAAGCTTCAATAAGCGGTTCAATCTTCAGGTAGGACCACGTCAGCCTTCAGGCCCATCTCTTCGCCCACTCTGCGGACCACGCCCTTGAGTGCCGCACAAGCTGGACTATCAGGGAACGAATCGAAGAAACTCTCTCCATAATCTGATGCCATGCCAATTCGAGGGTCCAAGGGAACCGCGCCTAAGAACGGGATGCCCATCTCTGTTGCAAGTGCTCTGCCACCACCAGTAGTGGCTGTGAAGATCTGACTCTCGTGCTTGCAATTAGGGCAGACGAAGCCGCTCATGTTTTCCACGATACCCAAGACCTTGATGCCAGCCTTCTTACAAAAGTCTATCTCCTTTCGGACATCGAGGAGGGCAACCTCTTGTGGTGTGGTGACCACGACGGCACCATCGACTCCACTCTCGCTCAAGAAGGAATTGACGCTCAGATGCTCATCGCTGGTCCCCGGTGGCGTATCCACGAGTAGGAAGTCCATTTCCCCCCACTCCACATCCTTCAAGAATTGCTTGATAAGCCCATTCTTCTTCGGACCCCTCCATATAATGGCATCATCTTTATTAGGGAGCATGAACTGGATGCTCATCACTCCCAAATTATCCATCACCCAGACTGGGCTCCATCCTGTGCCACTGACATGGATGGTTTCGGATTCCACGCCCATCATCTTCGGTATGCTCGGTCCGCAAATATCGGTATCCATAATGCCAACCGTGTTCTCCTCATTCGTTGCGAACGCATGTGCCAAAAGCGTAGTAAAGGTGCTCTTTCCAACTCCACCCTTACCTGACAAGATCAGGACTTTGTGTTTGATGCCAGCGAGTCGCGCTGTGATGACTGGAATATCGGGGTCTGGACCCTTTGGTGCCGAAGCACATATAGCTTGGTTCGGACATCCTGCGCAGGAGTCTGCCTTTCCAGCTGCTTCCGACTCAGGACCAGGACAATGTTCTGGTTCGGGGGCAACGAGGTTCGGGGCAGCTTTGAGGGGATTCGAGAGGACGTCCTGGACGTTGTCCGGCGCTTCGAGGGAGGGCGCCATTTCACGCGTTTGGTATATGGGATAATCTGCTTTGGGGGGAGGATGAGATCGGAGACATTCTCTGGAAAGGCAGGATGAAGAAAAGCGGGAGTAAAAAGCAAATCCACGCGATGCTTTGTAAACACTTAAATTTCAACTGGTCTGCGGTGTGGCGGCACTAGCGGGGTAGTATATCGCCACATCTGGAAGGCGGTGAAAGCCCCCCTGCTCATGCCGGTTATCGGCGGGGTTTGAATACCTTCGATAGCCTTTTCACCAGGCGAAGGGGTTTGTTGACTTTACCCCCTTCTCTTGACGACACAAATTCAAGAGTCAAAGGTAACTTGTTTGCTAGCTTGCCTGACAATATACTCGTCCTGGTCATGAGGGCAAATTACGCCATCACTTCCATATAGCAAGGCAATCACCACACCACTTGACAACGTTTTCCCTTCCGGTCCCCTGTCCCCCACGCTTCTTTCATATCGATTCTCACAACGAATAAACTTGACACGCAGGTTATGACCATTGCGGCCATATGCAACCTATCGAGAATCACTTGCATGAGCCCCAACTCTTCTCTGCCATTGAACGCCTTTCATTCGTCAATCATACTAAAATTCGCTTAAGGCACATGTGCAAGGCGGGGCTTCCAAGGTTTTATGAACTGGTTGTTGTGACCCTGCTTGGCTTCCAACAAACAACCTTGAACTCCTCCCACATGGTGGAGAAGTTTTGCAATAAAAGCCTGCGGACAGATGGGCCTGGCACCGTGGCTATTCTCAACTTCGAGTTCATAACACGATACAAGAACCATAGTTTTCCCGCCCCAGAAAGAGGGTCCCTTAGCCTTCAATTCTCCATCGTCACAGGGTTCTGTTGACGTCTCTTGTACCTCCGTACCTTGACAATTGAAAGCACAGCGCTCTCAACAGCAATCCTGGCGGGATTCAACTCTCTGCCTGTGGAACCATCATGAGTACCTCGACGGAGAAGTCTCCTCTTCGGGAGGGGCTTCGAGAGCGAAACCACACAAATGGGCTAGAAGACGCTGAATCTGTTTCCAGTAATGAACATACAGCAACACCCGCCGAAATTGATGAACAGAAGGAAAAGAAAACCTTTGGCAGAACACCAGATGGAACCAGTGAGTCGAGCTTCCGGACCGAAGAGCAGAACCAGCCAAGCGGAACAATTCTAATAACCCTCTAGTCTTCACGGTCCCTCAAACCCACGATATGGTTTCGCAATTGCTCGACCCTCGGCAGCCAAAGAATTTGTCCGACATCATGGTCCTCGTCGTACTCGCTGTCCACATCCTAGCCTTGTACCTCCTCCCTGCATCCCTCAAGCGTCCGGTGTTCGCGGTCATATTTCTTTTCTGGCGAGCGGGCTACAACATTGGAATCGGTTGGCTTCTCCACATCCAGTCGAATCACAAGCGTCAAATCGCCTGGGCCAAGAAATGGAACCTCTTTGAAAATCCAAGTACCGGAAAGAATCCACGGCCATGGCTGTACAACCTCATCAAGCGAGAGCTGGAGACCAAGATTCCCGAGGACTACATATTCGAAGAAGCGCCAATTGAATACAATACTTGGCTCGTCTTCCGTAGGGTAGTGGATCTCATTTTGATGTGTGACTTCGTGTCATACTGTCTATTCGCTATCGCTTGTGGTGGTCGACCTATTGACGAAAGTCTCGGGATGTCGATACTTCGTTGGGTTACCGGCATCGTTCTCGTTGTGTTCAACCTGTGGGTCAAATTAGATGCTCATCGTGTAGTCAAGGACTATGCATGGTATTGGGGTGATTTCTTCTACTTGATTGATCAAGAATTAACCTTCGATGGGGTGTTTGAGATGGCTCCTCATCCAATGTACTCTGTGGGGTATGCAGGATACTATGGTATCTCGTTGATGGCTGCGAGCTATAGTGTGTTATTCATATCGATTATTGCACACGCTACCCAATTCGCTTTCCTCGTTTATGTCGAGAATCCTCACATTGAAAAAACGTACAACCCACCACCACCACGAAAGCGCGAAGAAGTCCCAAGCCCAAGCGACAGCGAGCTCTCGAGTCTTCCGGGAGAGGATTTAGAGAATGGTGACCTACCCAAGACCAGATCTCACACACCAACGATCCCAACGCAACCCCATACTACGCACAATTTGATGGGCATCCAGAACATCGACCTCTTCAGGATCACGGACCTTTCAGTGCTTCTATTGCAAGGTTACATGCTTATGATTACACTCTGGACGCCAAACACAAGACTCTTCCAAGCAATCTTTCTCTTTAATGCTATTGGGTGGCGTTTCTGGTATACAGCTGGACTGGGACTCATTCTCCACGGCCAATCAAACAAGAAAATGTGGACCAGACATTTTGTAAAATTTGGTGAAAGCACCGATGAGGCTTGGAGGCAATGGAAAGGCATGTACCATCTTAGCATGGCTATGTGTTACGCAAGTTTCTGCGCAGCCGCTTGGAAGATGTACTCCTTGCCGCCGAACTGGGGTTATGGCCTCGTGTTATTGAAGCATGTTGTTGGTGCTGGACTTGTTGCACTACAAATGTGGACCTCAGTTAGCATTTATGAGTCTTTGGGCGAGTTTGGTTGGTTCTTTGGAGATTTCTTCTTTGACCACGCCCCAAAGCTAACTTACAGCGGCATCTACCGTTACCTGAACAATCCAGAGCGCATCATTGGTCTTGCTGGTGTATGGGGAGCAGTCTTCATTACTAGAAGCAAGTCGATTTTCTTTCTCGCTCTTTTCAGTCATCTGCTCACCCTCGGGTTTATCCAGTTCGTTGAAAAGCCTCACATGCAAAAGTTGTATGGCAGGGCTCTGAGATCCGAAGCAGGATTGACTAAAAGTATTCGACGCTCTTTACCACCACCACTGAAGAAATGGCAAGGTAGCGTTGACAAGGTTCTTGGTGAAACGAGCAGCTTCGTAGAAGACTTTCTGGATGCTGCCCGACCAAAGTTCGCTGCTGGAGTATCGACTATTGTTCGTGATACCTCAGCAATATTCAGCCAATATCCTGCCCGTCTCACTCTAACTCGATTGACTCCTGATCTTGCGGGGTTCGATCCTAGAGACTATTCTATCGCTCTCGAAGGAACTGAGTCTAGAAATGTGTCTCTCAAAGATCGAGCAACTGGAAAAGAAGGCCGATCAGGTCAATTCCCACAAGAGCGAACCGACGAGTTCAAGCCACTCATGTTCGAGTATGGTGCCCCCATCAAAGTCAAATGGACGGCGCCTGTCGAACACAGTAGCAAGGACTGGGTTGGACTATACATGGTTGCCGACAACGCCTCTCGAGATGTCACTCGTGTCTCTTCAGCAGGACGATGGGTAGCCACTGTACCCAATGAGTACGAGACCACGCCCGCCGACAAAGGCATACTGATCTCCAATCAACTGGTTTCCGGATCTGGACGAGTCGATGGCTCAAACCGTGACTACGCTCAAGGAGAAATGATCTTTGAAGGTGACAAACTCTGGTGGACCCACGGCGCCTTCGAATTCCGCTACCACCACAATGGCAAGCACAATGTAATGGCCATCTCCCTCCCCTTCGAAATCCGAATTGGACACTTCGACCAAGAAGACGTCGATCTTGACTCCAATGGTCTCATCCGAACGGCCGTCGAAAACGCCCTGCTTCCAATCGTCCGTAACTGCTTCGACCGCGACCCCGAAATCGCACCCAACACCGTCGACGAGAGTTTCGGCAGCTTAGTCGAACGCGATGGCAAATACGCGAGACGGGTCGTCTTTGCTGTTCATCAGATGTTCGGTATTGAATTCGCGCCGGGGGTGGTGCTGGCGGATGGGAACGTGAAGAGGCTTGCCTGGAGAATTTGTAACGCGAAGCAGGTGTTGGTATGCAGGGATTTATTTATATCCACTTCTGGTTCTGTTAACATTTATCTTTATGGGTCTCAGATTACTGACTGTCAATATTTTAGGCTCCGTATAGTATGTCTCATTCTAGGGGCACGTCGACACCGACGGGACAGGCTTCTCCTACTAAGAGTCAGTTCTAGATTAGTTGAAATTGCAAAGTGGAAGAGGGGAGGGCGCGGGAGACTGGATTGAGCGTGCTGTGCATTGGGTGGTATAGTGTATTTGATGATACCCCATGTGTGGAATTCGAGAGCATGACTATACGTTTCGGTCGGACAGTCTGGTAGCATGACTTGTCTGCTCCTTGGTGCGAGATTGCTTAGCCGTCTTTTACTTCTTTGCACAACTTCCTTGATTCATTGAGGGGCATTGAGGATGGAACTACAAAATTGGTGGATAGTTACATAACATGGATGCAAGCATTAGGGCGGTGGAAGGTTTTTCTTGGGGAGCGAGGGTATAGAAAATTGAGCTTCCATTTTCTTTCTTACCTGAAAACCGTGGATTCCCTTACGCTTTTGCCTGCTTGCGTGAGAAGTGAGGAAATTGAAATATGTGGGCTGGGGTGACCGAATCTCAAGCTCCTCAGCAACCAGCTTTCCTGCTTCCATGTCTGCAATAGCCTCCCCGCTCATGAAACCATGCACATAGCACTCTCCAACGAGTATGTAATGATCCTCCACAGATCATCCGCATTATAGCATAGACTTTATGAATCTTTATGATAGGCGCCGCTTGGTTGTAGAATGTAGTGTTCTAGTAATTGACGAAAGCCTATCGAACAAGGGAAGTCTCTATTGCACTCGTGTTTTCATTGTTTTCCATGGCTGAAAGTATTCCGATCGTTTGGACCTACTAACCAATTCAGGGACGGATTTTCTAGGCAGGCAAATATACTTATTACTTGGGGTATTGGCAGTCGAGCCCTTTATTGTTACAGGGACCACATACCAGTTGGACTCCGTTGCACTACTGTCATAGACGTAGGTTGTAGGAATTTACTTAGGTAGCCTGGGAGTGTCAATATCAATGGAACGGACCACACGGGTAGAGCGAGAGAAACACGATCTTAGGCAAACTCCTATCATTGTATTTACAGAATAATACTCGCTTGGTACGGTCTCTCCGCCATGATGCCTCCACTCCCCCTTCTGAATTTCCCTCCTCCCAAGCGTTCAAGTATTGTAGGATTTCTGTTGTCGAACCTACTTCTGCTGTTGGGAATACTATTGTCGATAGATATTTACTCGAGAATGGAAATTGGCTCCGGATATTACAGTCTCGCGAGGGAATTATTTTCCAATGATAATCGTAGACAATTCTACCTTACCGTTAGTGTGTAAATTTGATTGCTGCCTCATTTTTGAAAAAGAGGACCGACTGCCATTATGCCCCCAATTGTTGAATTAGACTTCTTCATCGAGTTTCAGGAAGATTGTCTTCAAGTCGTTGTCTTCAGCTCAACTTGGACGATCTCTGTTCGTTTGAGGTAAACCCCTTCATTATCCGAATCAGCTTGACCATACCATTCTCTTATAGGCAGCGAGCAATTAATTGAAACTTCAACAAGGCTATAATCTGATCTCGATCTAAACCACGAGGAAGTGATGATGTTCAAAGACGTAAACGAATAGCCATCGGGTGGATCCGGGATGGCTGCTTTAATTTAGCCGGAGCTGCAATTGAGCCGCTGACGTAACTTCCTTGATTCTGGCACACGAGTTGGGACGGCCTCTAAGACAGGCACATGCGAGGTGTATAAGATCTTCGCTTCCTTTCACCATCTTCGTGAGCTTCATCAAAATAACGGTTTCTTGTGCCACATAACAACCTGAAACCTACCACCTGCACCTTACCTTCTCGACTTCCATACTTCACAATGTCGTACGCAGCAACTGCAGCTAAGGGCCCAAAGCAATCGGCCGAAGAGGTATGTTGAATCTTCTTTTGCCGTTGAATTGCTTTATGCGATGGACTTGAGGGTCAAGTAATACTTGATGATGAAGTGTTCGAGCTTGGACTGCTGTTAGCAGCTTCACAACAGCTCCGAGGGAGCTCTTTATACCGTAGCTGCGAAGCTATCACACTTGGTCGTGTGAGCGGAAGAATTTAGGAGCTCTACGAAACAAGACATTGTGGAAGAGTACCCGCTAGGACAGGTCAATCAGTCCTCAACACCACTGCTACTCTCTCTACACGCGCTATCCATAACTTCAGCGATAACTGATACCCTCCCTAGGCACGAGCACGCCCGCCCCCAGAAGTTGAAAACACCGAATCTATCTCCTCCTCCTCCCTCATCGACGTCGATAGTGAATCCGTCCACACCGTGCCCTCAAGCTTCTCCTCGCAGAACATCCAAACCGACACGCAAGCTGAGCGCATCAATCGCGAAGCTCGCGCCAAGGAGGAGTTTGAGGCCGCATCCAAAGAGCTTAATAATAGGTCCAAAGCCGCAAAGGGGAAAGCCAAGAAGCAAGCAGGAGAGTTTGAGAGGAACAGCGATAACCCCGTCTTTGTTGGGAATGCGATCGCGGTCGTCGGACTGAGTGCCAGCCTGGGATTTGGCGCGTATAGAAAATATGCGGCCGGGGAATTGACGTGGAAAGTTGTCGGGGCTTGGACGGGACTTGTGGGGTTGTTCGCTGTGGGAGATTACTATTTAAGCTCGTGAGTTCTTCCGCCCATTTTCACTAGCTGCTTGATCTCACACTGACCATTTTATAGATACCTCTTCAAGAACAAGTACCCCAAGAAATAGGCAGCGTGGAGATAGGAAGTCTGCATAATCCTTCATGGTCGGCGCATGTGATATTAGTTTAGTATTTATTGGTAGCTTTTCTTTCTACGTGCACACACTCAGCTCTTTACTTTGTAATGATGCTCTTCTTTTTCAATGGGCTTCTTTAGTCTAGAATTGTGAAGGCTCAAGAAGGAAATAATGACAGAATGGAACCTAAGAAACTTTTATCCATGTGCCAATTCATTCTACTTGTGAGTGGGCAGACACTTGCTACAATGCTACGCCTCGGTTTGCCTTGGTTTGCCTTGGTTTACCTCAGGCATGTTATTTCCTCCATCTTTACATATTCCACATGAGCTGACACCACTATCATTCTTATATCGAAAGTGTTGTACTTGATCAGGTCTATATTCTACACTACACAAGGTATGTCTCCCAATTTAAACCCCATACCCAAAGCCAAATATCCTTACTCTCCCTTCTTGATCATCATTCCCTCCAAAAAGCCCCTGTTAGCCCAATAATCTGGCCCACGAATCCGTCGTCCTCGCAAGCCTTAACCCTCCAAAACATGCCATACACCCCCCTCCCTCACAATCCTCCTCAAAGCGCCCCTCTTCTCGACCACAATCATCCCATAAGCCCTTTCAACACACTCTTCCGACGCCGCCTCTCCCTCTACTACCTGTATATTCCCGTCGTAGCTCCAAATCTCCCCCGCACCAAGTAACCTCGTGAGCTCGGTGGGCATTTCCCTGTCCATTTCAACTATCATCCTGCTGAGTTCTTTGTACTCGGGATCATATCCCGGGATTCTCCGGCTTGAGGAGTTTGTCGTGAGGTGTGTGGATTTGAAGGTGCTCGTGGTCTTACCTCTGATTTCAGGGATTCTGAGATTGCATCACCATCCACCTACACCTAGTGGCCTTTTTTTTTAATAGCGTCGGGATAGAGGCTTGATGTTTGGCTAATCAGTTGAACCAATTGGTTTCACACGTGCCTTAAACATGATAGAATGGGAGTTTCAAGAGGAGTTAAAAACAGAATCGGGAGGTCGAATGTTAGCCCCCTTAAGGGTTTCTGTCGTCGAGCGAACTGGTTCCCCTGAAGGTAGTAAGTTGGTATTAACTTCTTAGGCATTTAAATAACTACATTGCGGCGAATTTGTTTTGAGCCTCACAGGTTTGAACTTGCAACCCTCCCGTCTGCCGTGGTTACCTCGTAAACAAACATATCTGACTTGGTGCGTGGGCTACGCTGAATGGAAAAATGGTCCCACTTTCTCGGGGATGGCTTCTCGGCGGATCAAGTGCTATCAATAGCCAAGCTGTCGTTATGAGCTCGAAGTTTGTCTTGATGCTTGGCCCATGTTGGGAAATGCTGGCTGGGATTGGGAGCATCTGTATCCATACTGTCCTGTACACTGAACAAGCAATCCTCTGAAGTAACTGGGCATCTCGGCCTCGAGTACATCGACAAGAAGTTGGCTTCGTCCTAAGGCGGTCTAATTTAGGACCCATTCTCGGAAACAGAAGGTCCTTTACTTATGTCATGGGTAGAAACATGGAGGGTCTAGGCTACGGCATGTCTGGGGGTCCATTTTCAGGTGGAGCTGTGGGTGGACATGCCAATGCCATCAGCATGGATCCGATCACCCAACAGAGAATCCATGCTATTGGGACATATTGCAAGCCAATTCACGGTGGTCTCGCGAGACAGGATATGACTGTCATAGGAAAGGCGGTGGAGGAATACATGAAGAAGAGCGGACCCTTCGCTTCTGCTGGAAACTTTGCTGGTGGATTACTATATGCTGTATGCTCCTACATCCGCACTCTCGCGGAAGTTCACACATTACATCTTCCTCGCCTCGGGAAACTGTCATGGTGGTGTAGTAGATTGGGTTTTAATTTCAATTCACTTTGCTGAAAGGTGCTGTGAAGCGGTGACATACATGCGTACTCGTAAGCGAGACCTCCATGAAGATCTGCGAGTATTTGCCATTTCCCAATGCCCAATGATTCCCCTCCCTTAATCTCAGGGAGCCTGTACTGAAGTCGTTTTGCCGTGATGTTGTAACAAGCGCGGTCTTAAGCGAGATCCTACCCATCGTCAAGGACGCTTGCTTCAGGTAGTCGTAGCACTTCTGGCATTATTTCGCAGCCAACCAGTATTCCTAATCCAGAGTTTCCGATACCCTGCATTTGTCTGCACTCGAAGCAAGATATTCATCCTCCTCGGGCAGTGGTGGCGCGACCTTCTTAAGCCGGGTATCCGGCATCATGAGCTCCTTGATCTCTGGATATTGCGTCGCGAGCGAACTGCATCTCCCTCCGCTCGCGGCAACAGAGCTTTTGGTATGTAAATTAATCGAGAGGTGAAATTCTTTGGAAACTCTGAACTGATTAAAAATTCTCGCGGTAGAATAGCTGCCTTTCTCTCCCAGTAGATCAAGGATATGCTTGCTATCGAGGCTGAAACAGAGCGCAAGACATTCCAATCTCATGTTCTTTGCCAGAAAGCAAATATCTTTCTTGAATTCATCAACATTGAGATGGTGGATTCTTGGCCATCCTCTGCGGCAGTCCTGGAATAGGAGGGAAAGCTCTGTGACCCGAGAACAAATTTCTGGTCTGTCTCTCAGAAATGCACTGACTTCCACTAACATTTCTGAGAACATGCTGGGGATTGCCCTGATTGACACCTTGCGCCAAAGTACATCCCCAAACTCATCGCTGAAACTCTTACTGACATGACCACATTGACGAAACCAGTCTAGATATTCAAAGTCACTAGAAACAAAGTGCCAAGGCTTTTGGACGCACGAATTCAATGTGTAGTTGTGGAGTCTTGCAGGGTGTCGTTGCAGTTTCCCGTATTCCTCCCGGCTGGAGGCCTTTAACTCTCTCTGGAGCAACTCCAGTTTGCTTTCCCCTGGTGAGATTCTTGGTTGATAATCAAGACATGGTCTTCCAAAGGAATCATTCTCCTCAGAATCGGGATCGTCAAGCCTTCCCAGAACAACCATAGTCGTTACTTTATGGAATTGATCTCGAAGTGGGATAGTTATCAACTCATAGATCTCCTATCTGATTTCGGATGGCAACTTCTCGAACTCGAAGATCCCCTTCCTATAAGTAATAAAAATCAGTTTAAGGCCCAGAAGCAGCAGCTAGTATTCACGAACCTATGGTATGCATTAAACCCTACTGGAGCATCCAAAAACCCGGCCTGACAGGGCCGTGATTTTAGATCATGGCGCCCGAAAGTATAGTCTTGACGGCAACCAAAGTAAAAGTCACCAAATCCCATGTTGTTCAAGCGGGTCATATTGGTGGCCTATTGATCGATCGTGGCCTCCTTCGGGTCGACGGGAGGGGCGGCTGATGTCATGTTGACAGTTAACACCCTGATTTCCGATTCGCTAGCGTTTATAAATAACGAGGAGGCTGAAAAGTTTTATGGTCGAGTATTACCCAAGGATTGTGTTATGTTAATCCTGCTCTTCATATGAAGTAAGCGTCGAAGTTTGTGTGAGAGGGAAAAGTGAAGCCGTCGATTTTTTCAGTGTCGATAAATAACGAAATGGTCGAAAGAGTTATCGACGAGCCTCTTCAAAGGATTCGGGTAATTTTGGTCGTTCACGTTTTCGAAGGAGGGAAAAGTGAAGTCGTCGATTTTTCAGTGTTGATAAATAACGAAACAGTCGAAAGAGATATCGACGAGCCTCTTCAAAGGATTCGTGTGACTTTGGTCGTTCGCGTTTTCAAAGGACGCGTCGAAATCTCAAGGGACGGGAAAGTGAATTCGCTGACTTGTTGGTGTCCATAAATGGAAAAGATCAAGAAGTAGTATCGTTGAGTGTCTTCTTGAGTGTTGAGTTACATTTGTTCTACGCTTTATGTGAAGCAAGCGTCGAAGATCTCGATCGACAAAAAGTTATGTCGCCGAGTTTGAAAGGTAAGAAGCTTAGGGGCGGTCGGACCTTTATGTGGAATTGGAGCAAAGGGAAGGCGGCAGAATCAATACTTTGACTGACCGCCAGATACCTCTGCACGTCATAAAATGAATAGCCATTCGCTGTTATAAGTTTCGAAATCCAAGCCTGAACGTCACGTGTTCCTAGTTTCAGAAACTCGCTTTGAGTGAATGGTTTCTTGAAGCTCTAATAAACATGGAGCTCAGGCAAGAGCTAGCACCATTGCTGCATTCCTAGATTCTCAAAGGCTCTGGTTTCTTTAAGCATTGGATTCACCAGAAATATTCCTAAGATCAACGATTGAAATCCTAAAATACTATAAGTGTGTTTTTAGTCGATGTACAAATAAAACCAAAGTATTAGAGAAGCTAGGAATTACGAAACCACGCCGAGCAATATGTAATCAATGCTCGAGGGTCTCTGGAAATGTATGTGGAAATACCCGTTGTAATATACCTGCCTACGTTAGAAGTATCGGATTTACGAATGCGCATTTTCTCGACAACAGAAAACAACCTGAGGACAAATATCTATTCCATAGTCAAGATTCACCATTATAATCCGTAGTGTTTGTTAGTTTGTTAGTTTGCGTCGTACGACCTCCCTTGGGGTACGGGGGCTTGCTAAGTAAAGGACTTATGTACAAGGTCCATGTCTACTAGAAAAGCAAAAACCACCGGGGGAGAAAAGCCCTCCTAATAGACAGTCCCGGGTCTCTGATCCCGCGGTATCTCAGCTCCCTTGTACTGCCCTTACAAGCATTTCTAGCGAAAGAGTATCGGCTCTAAAGCCTCTTTTAACCACCTTCCTTCCACGCCGGTTAGGATGGCGGTGTCGAGATAAGGTAGGCAATCGCAGAGAAGGTATTCGAGGCTTCATAGAACTAGAATCCCAGGTGGCTCAACGTGAGTTAAAAGCCGCCTCGACAGATCCTAGCACGAGTCTCCCGAACTAATCCGTGGTGTGAAGATGCGGAAGACTCTTATCGTTATGTTGCATTCTATACGTCTCCCATATAACCGAGAAGAGACAGCGATTAATAAAGACAAGGCTGGTAGGCAAGCTTTTAGTATTCATAAGAAACCTGGATGGCTCTGTTAGGCAGGGAGGACAGCCATAGATATCTCGCTACGCTGACAGTATTCTCGAACGTTGGGACCGTCCACAGATTTCACCCTCCTCACAGGACTACCAAGCCTGCCCCCTCACAACTATGCTAAAATTATCGCCAAGCACCAGAGTTCCAACCGTCCTAGGAAAGAGCACGCCCGACCTGGAGCAGCCAACTCTGCCCGTCGTCATCCCCGGGGCCCCAAGAGGATTTTCGTTCTCGCCGCATCGGATAATTTGGTTTATATCATGAGACCCCCCCGGCTCGATTCACGAACTTATGAATTCTCGACAACAAAACCCACATCAAGAGTAACCCCCCCTCCCCTCCCCTATCCCGCTTTGAAATCCACCTCTTGCCGAACAACATACCCTTCAACTACCTACCTAAAGGATTCCCGCTACAAACGAATAGCTCCGCCTCATCGGAAGAAGATGCATTGGCAGCAGAGCAGAGCATACAGTACCAACACCAGCACCACGATCCGCTATGATTGTTCGGCGAGGGAGGGATGGAGGGGGGTGTTTATACGTGCTCTAGGGTTGTGCGGTAGGGACACTCGCTCTCTCGACGAATCCTTCTTGTTGGATCTTACTTACGATGAAAGGGGCAATAGCGGATAGTTCAATTGATGATATAGAATCCGACGGGTGTCTTTCTAGCTTTCGCTTAA